>JAODYD010000005.1:501-149265 GCA_026262445.1 Bipolaris bicolor | reverse complement strand
CCCCCCCCCCCCCCCCCCCCCCCCCCCCCCCCCCCCCCCCCCCCCCCCCCCCCCCCCCCCCCCCCCCCCCCCCCCCCCCCCCCCCCCGGGGGGGGGGTGATAGGTGATAGGGATATATCTTTTACTTTGTACTTGCGTGATTTGTGATGTGAAAAAAAAACTTGCAGAAACAAAAACAGAAGAATCAAGGCTGAAGGTACCCTGATCGGAGAACAAAAAAACCTCCTCGCAAATAGTCGCTTCGTAAAAAGTGTCGTCGTTCGTGAAATCGGTGTATCTCGTTGCGCTCAAAAAAAAAAAAGAAACAAACAAACAAAACGGAAAAAAAAAGGGGAGAACGAGGACGAGGACAACGAAGCGAACTGGAAACTGACAAAAAAAAACCATGTCAAACGACGAACAAAAACGCTCAGTAAAGCGGTTCATTCGCGAATCCGGCCCAGTCCTCGAACCGCGACACAGCAGACGACGTGTGCCGCGCAATCTTCTCGCTCCACCACGACTCACCCTCGTTCATGCCCACGGGGAAAATGCCAAACAGGTATCGTCCATTGCCGTATGCCCCGCTGCGAGTAGCGCTGTTGCCGCGCCCACCGCCGAGGCCCACGCCATTGGCGCGTTGCCACGCGTTGAGTCGCATGTAGAGGTACAGGCAGAAGACTACCAGGGCGAGGTTGAGCACGGTGGGCAACCAATCCATGACGGCTTCGAATGTCGTCTTGGGCACCGTTGCAGGAATGGGTTGTGGAGCACGCGGCTCTACTTCTTCGTTATCATCGACAGCACTAGGTGGCTCTGCGATCGTCTGGACCCCCATACTAAGCATGAGGACTTTAGGCTTGACTCGTACAACAATGCCTTCAGGCTGCACCTCGTGCGTCGTCACGACAGAGACAAACTCGTTGGGCGAGCCTGCCGTCGGGCTCTCGGGAACGGTTTGGGTCCCTTTGGTGACGGAGGTGGTGAATTTGCGCTCGACCACCGTAGGTGCAACAGGAGCGATGTCCAAAATAGAATGAGGGCCAGAAAGCGTCGATGCGACGGCTTCTGTAGCGACGGCTTCAACGGCTGCAATCGGAACTGTGCTGACAGTCGCGTAATCGACGAGCTGGTCGCGAAGCACTGGCGAATCCGTTTGAGTAGGAGATTCAGCCGTTCCGACCCGGACAGGTGTGCTTGGAGTCGTGCTAACAGACGCGTAGCCAGCGAACTCGGTTGTGAGTCGGGCGGCGTCGGTCTGGGCCGAGCAGTCCGTGGTGGAGTTGCGGCGCAGTGTCGGGATCGTGCTGCCAGCTTCCCTCACACTCACCGTTAATGTCGCGACTCCAGGTTCTTGTGGTGCAATACTGACAATTTCGTGCTGGTTCAAGCTGCTCGCCGCAACCCGGGCAGGCCCTCGCGGTGCAAAGCTGGCAATTTCGCTCGTGTACATGCTCGACAGAGGGGCGCGAGCGGGCTCGATGGGCCCAGTGCTTGCCGTCTCACGCACAATCAACGTGTGTTTCGATACTGCCGTAGCAACGGGTTCTGTGCTAGTACCCTCATTAACGCTGATAGTAAAAGGTGCATCCTGAGTGGCTTCGCGAGGCTCCAGGCGACCGGCTTCGCGCACGTCAAGTGTAAGTCGGGGTGCATGAGCAGCAACCGGTGAAATGCTGACAGACTCCTGGGTATGAATGGCCGAAGGCGGCTGGACAGCAGGCGCAATTGGCGCATAGGTGAGAGGCGTCTCTTGGATATGCGAGTAGTCGTTCCAGTCAATTTCGTAAAACTCTGCGTCGTCGATGGCCGAAAGCTCAGAAGCCAGCGACTCGCCAATAGCGCCAATGTGCTGGTCCTCGTCGACGGGAGAGGCAGCATTTTCTCGGGCAATCGCGTCGGCAGCATGATAGGTGCGCTGTCTCTCCTTCTGCACCTGCATTTCAAGGTGGCTGATTCGCTCATCCTTGACGATTATGGTGCGCTCCTGTTCGCCAATCTGCTCGCGCAGTGCGCTTATGTCGTGCTCTATGTCTTGGGCATGGTCGACGGCCTTCTGTGCCTCTTCCAGCTCAGCCTCCAGGGCCGCAATCCTCTCCTCCGACTCTTGCCATTGTTCCCTCAGATCCTCGAGTTGGAGCTTCAAGTCCCGGTGGTCGGCGAGCGCCTCGTCGCGGTCGATGAGGGCAGAGCGATGGGCAAAGCGCGACTGGTTGAGATCCGTGTAGAGTTCTTCTACGCGTTCCTCAGCGTCTTTGGTGGCGGCTTTTTCGTGATCAATGTCCTTTTCGAGCTTCTTGATGAGCGTGTGGAGGCCCTTGGATTTGTCCTTTTCAGTGTCCAATGCATCTGTACTTCTCTTGAGCTCGTCGTTTGCGGCGCGCAGTGAGCTCTCTGCCTTTGTCAACTCATCCTTGAGTACAGCATAATGCCTCTCCAGAGCCTCCTTCTGCCCCGTCAGCTCTACTATACGATCATAATCTGATTCCTCATTCATTGCGCAAGTTGGGTTACTCACCGCAACCTGGCCGTTGAAGTCTTTATGCGGTGGCTAGCTTCTTTGTTGGCATTGTCGCATGCGCCAAGGCACCGGGTCCGGCGCTAGCACGGGCGCTAGTCTCCACAGTAGCGGGAACACTCCCCTGCTCAATGTGCTGGCAAGTCTAACAAGGCGAGGAAATCAGGAACAATTGGTGAGATAATGCCGTACCATCCGCTTCATTGTTTCAGCATATTTCTGAATAATATGGCACAAATGCTGATTCATAATATAAGCCGTCTTCCGTTGTCTTCGGGTGAATCCAACCCCGGTGCGGTGCGGTGAAGAGATCGCCTTTCACCCTAGTAAAGGAGGCTCAGGTACGCGACAGATCTGCAGGGAATAGTCTGCGAACCTACCTGCTATCCCACCTGTCAGCTCCGCAACCATGCCCTTCACCGCTAGTATACTGCACTTTATTTTCCCACACCGCAGGCGAACTTGTTGGGAAATATACTTTTCTACTGGCTAAAAGGGAGAATTCTGCAGCCCTACCATGCTTCTAGCCTCCTTTTTTTTTCTTTTTTCCTTCTTCACCGTCTTACTGCATCGTTCTTTCTTTTCAAGCATGGTACCTGCATCGAGCAAGAACAAGCATGGCGCTAAACGCTCATCTCCCGCTCAGCATCCCAGCTTTACACTGTCTGCATACTCTACGCAGCCAGCCTGCTCGTATCCACAAACTCATTATATGCTGGCCCTGTAAACTTCTTCCTGCCCGTCATGATCCAAAACACAAGGCTAAGCAGCATCACTGCGCCAGTGGCAGCAGACGTGTAATTCATATTCTCGCTCGTCACAGGCGTAACTGTGGGCAAGTTCGAAACCACGCATACGAAGGTGAGGTACAAGAAGCCGATGATGTTGAGCACAATGCCCCATCTTCCGAGCGAGTATGGGCCTTCCAGACGTGTCTTTTTGCCTGAAAAATGTGCCAGAATGCGGGAGAGAAGAGGCATGAGGTATGATAGATCTGTTGGGAACAGCATGAGCATGTCAAGTCCATTTCCAGGGTTGATAAAAAAGGGGGGTTTGACTTACAGAATCCTTGGGTGGCAATGCCGATAATGGTATTGAAACCAGTTGTGGTGCCAAAATAGATAGAGTTGAAAGCCATTTGCACAACGGTCGTGAGCAAGACTGCATACACGGGAACCGATCGCTCGGATACAGTGCTGAGCACGTTGGAAAACGGTAGACCGTTGTCACGTGCAAACGCATAGACAGCCCTCGATCCCTCTGCCATGAGCGAATTGGCGCATGCGACGGTGATTACGCTTAACATTGCGGCCATGGCAGATGTTCCTGCGATGCTGTTTGTCGAGTGGAACATGATTGCAATGACTGGCACTCCAGTCGGTGTACTGGCCGTTGCCTCAAGATCTCCAATGCAGAAACACAACGCGACGAGCCATGCGAAGCCGGTAAAGAATCCGATGTACACTGACGTGACGATTGCGCGAGGCGCCTGCTTACGCGCATCCCTGAGTTCTTCCGTCATGTGTGATGGTGCGTCGTAACAGCACATTCCAAAGGCCGACTGCAGCAGGCCGAGACATGTGGCGTATGGCACATTCCATCCGGTAAAGTTTTGAAAGTCGGTGAATACATAGCTCGCCGACTGTTTCTTATCGTTGGTGGCCAGGATGGTGATGAAGCATATGGCAAACGCGGCCAGGTTCCAGATGAAAATGGCCTTGGAGAGCTTGTTGAGGGTATGTGGGAGGTAGATGTTTGAGGTGGCTGCGACCCATGTAATCAGGTACGTGACTAGGACAATATGCCAGCGTTCAATGGTGAACCCGTAGTTTAGTTGGGCGGTCCCAAGTATGAAGTTTGCAGCTACATTGTTGTTAACTGAACCCATGCATATGATCCCGATTAACATGAACCTGAGAGAGTTAGTCAAATCCAAAAACTCGACTCTCTATTTGCACTTGCCATCCACAAAGATAGCTCATTGATTTAGCCCAGCGCGAAGGGGCTAGTATGGCAACCCAACTGTACTGGCCACCAGCAACAGGGTATCTAGAAAGAATCAGCAAAACCCTCAAAGGTGTGCATGGGCTCCATACGCGCTACACATCTCAGCCATGGAATACGCCACTGCGAGCGTAACCAAGCAAACACACAGCCAGCCCCATATCATGACTGGCGGTCCTCCGGATTCCACGCCGATGGTAAGAACGCCAGATAATGCAGTCCATGATGTGACGATACTAAACGAGAATCCAATCATGCCCAGCAATCCGAAATTGCGCTTCAACTCTGTCATCTCGTTAGCATACTACTCCAGACCGCCATCTGAATTCATACTCACCCTGGGTATACCCCAGCTGTGCAAGCACATCATCATCGCTGGTAGCGGTATTATCCAGCACCTTCTTCTCATCAAGCGTATCCGCCATATCGACTCCTTACTACCTCACCCAAGAAAAAAGCAGCAAGTAAAATCAAATCACAAGTGTGAAAGCAACTGATTCACCCAGCTAGAAAAAAAAACCACATTTCAAGGGCGCCCCCCTCCCAGAATATATGTATTAAAACTTCCCACTGCATATCCGACCCAGACCACAAAAATCTCGCGGTCCTTAGTCCCCTTCCAATTGGAGCTCGTGAGCAATACACGATAAGCCACAATACGGACGGGGCGGATACGATACTACCCTGACTCTGCGTCATTGACTGCTCCCCTCTTTCCCCCCCTCCGATAACAAAAAAACTCTCGAGACCCCATTGAAAAGATTGGAGGATTTCCGTGAATTGGGGTTGGTTGGTCAGTCGGCTGTTTGTAAACGGGGCTTATCGCGCAGCGGCTGGGTGTGTGGCGATTGGCGGAGATAGGAAGGAAGGAGCAAATCGGGGTTCGTGTAGAGAAGGTGGGGCGGGGTCATGGTTGGATAAGATAGGGTAGATGTATAGAGAGCTTGTTTTTACGGTTATTTTTTTCTTTCTTAATCAGACATGTCGAGTTTGTGTTTTGATATTCGTACTTGGGGAAGTGATGAGAATGGAGCAATGTGGGTATATTGAGGGCATCATGTTGATCAAGTTGAGGGATGGAAGATGGAAGGAACGTTACATTGCCGTTCTTGCGGATCCTCGATAGTGGGTGAAGTATCAGACCCACAGTACCTCGCAGCAACAAGTGCCCGTACTTCGATCTTCTTGCAGTTTAGGTAAACATGCGTGGTAAGCGTTTGGTTCGCCTCGAATAAGGCAGTTCCATGCGAACTACGCAATCTCCAACATATAGATCTACCCAAATCTGTACTCGTAACCCCTCTTTTCAAATTAACCACTCAAAAGTGCAAAAGACAACAACAATTTCTGACTGCAGAGAGCAGAACACAAGGATACCTCGCCAACAATGACCACACAAATCCTCAGCACAACTCCCTATCCCTTCCCACATACGCCCTCCCTCCACCCCAGCACAACCGCCCTGGTCCTCATAGACATGCAACGTGACTTCTTGCATCCAGGTGGCTACCTTGCGTCCTCCGGCTACTCAATCGCGCGCTTCAGCGATTTAATCCCGCGCTTGGCCTCGCTCCTATCCACCTTCCGGAAAGCGGGCTTCCATGTGGTGCATACGCGCGAAGGACACGAGGGTCACCTAGCGACGGTGAGCAGCAGAGAGGCGCATAGGAGTGCGGTCAATGGGGCGCAGATTGGCAGTCGAGGGCCACTAGGGCGACTGTTGGTTAGAGGGGAGGAAGGTCATGATATTATAGCCGAGTTGAAACCGGTAGAGGGGGAGTTGGTGATTGACAAGCCCGGCCGTGGTGCTTTTGTGCACACCGAGTTGGATCTTGTGCTGAGGGCAAAGGGCGTGAAGAACCTGGTAGTCTGTGGCGTCACGGCAGATGCATGTGTAAGTAGTACGGTGAGGGAAGCGAGCGACAGGGGATATGACGTCTTGGTCGTCGAGGATGGGGTCGAGAGTGTTAGTGACGAGCTGAAAAAGTGGAGTCTGGAGAGCATCAGGGTAGAGGGTGGGCTGTTTGGGGTAACGGGAACATGCAAGGCCGTTGAAGAAGCAGTGGCAAGCTGGGTGGGGAACTCGACGCAAGATAGCACAGTAAACTAAATGAAGACGAGACGAAACATCACATTTCGCGATATGGTGTGCATTGAACTTGTTTGCATTGACTTTGACTAGCCAAAATGAAGACGGAAGCTTCATATATTGATCATTCCCATACCACCCATGAACTTAACGCCGTAGAGACTAATAGCCGTGACCAGATCATATCCATAAACAATGTGTGACGAGAAATTTAACCACCGAAACCGTAGAGGGTACGGCCCTGGCGCTTGAGAGCGTAGACAACGTCGAGCGAGGTGACGGTCTTGCGCTTGGCGTGCTCGGTGTATGTGACGGCATCACGAATGACACTCTCGAGGAAGGTCTTGAGGACACCACGGGTCTCTTCGTAGATCACTGAGGGTATGTTAGAGAAAGGTCGGTGAGAGGATGATGCAGGGGATGCTTACTGGCAGAAATACGCTTGACACCACCACGACGAGCGAGACGACGGATGGCGGGCTTGGTGATACCCTGGATGTTGTCACGAAGAATCTTTCGGTGACGCTTGGCACCGCCCTTGCCGAGGCCCTTGCCACCTTTGCCGCCTGAAGAAAGATGTTAGCATACTGTATATAGAGAGCGTGTGTACGTGGTGATAGGCGCGGATGGGTTGGGTAAGAGGCGCGGCGCAATAGTGGGGCGACGCGTTGAGCCTCAACACCAAGCGCGCCTCATAGCCAGACACAGGCGGCGATGCAACACCAACGATGCAACGCGCACCAAAGGCGATGAGGGTAGCGACGACGAGGGAAATGTCAATGTACTTACGTCCAGTCATGTTGATAGAGGTTTGGTTGGATAGAGGGTGATGGGTTGTGGTTGTAGACGCGAATGGGGCGGGGTTGGTGGATGGAGATGGGAAAAGCTGGGGGGGATGCGAAAAAGGAGGAAGAAGAGGAGTGCAGCGAGCGTGGGCGGGCTGGTTATATAGACGAGGGACGGGCGCGGCGGGTGCCTCGAGATCACACACGCAAAAGGCGGCCGCGCTAAACCGGGTTGGGAGGGGACATGGAAGCAAAAAGCGACTGAGTTGCCGCCCTCACAATTTGCGACCAAAATCAAAAGACCTGGAAAGCAGCACTTCGAATTGCGCCCTGACCTGGCAGGCGCGCCCGCCTCCTAGTTGCGACTGCTGGCTGGGGGGCGGGGTCCGTGCGCCAACTTCATTCTCAACGCGTCCACCTTACTCCTCCAACACCCCGCCGCTGCATCGCGCCTGTGCCCCGCCAGAGACCACTGCAACGCCTGAAAAATCATACACGAGGTTCTTGGGCACAACACACTCCTTGTGTCTTGGTTATATACACCGCTTACAACCTCCAGAAATGGCAGGCGGTGACTTGCACGACACGCCCTCTCTCGGGTCTGCGCCTTCACCCAAACCCAACTACGCGCACCCCAGTGTGACGTAGTAGTATGGCCCAACCGACTTTTGTACCAAACTACTCTTCACTGCTCCAATGAGACAGAAGATTCAGAAACAGTGCATTCGAATATCACATCACTCAATTCAACTTCACGCGATTCAAAAGTATACTGATTCAAAACAAAGGGACTCATTTCACATTCTAGCCATTCTACCAGTCTGCTAAATCAACAAACGAAAACACTGTCGCAGTCTGTCCATCAACATCAACGCGTCACGTCCATTCTGTGATACCAGTCCATCCCCTCAACCATTTTACTTTGTCTCGTCGCCAGTCTTGTCCGCAGCCTCATCGTACACGGGAGGGGCGTCGTATGCTGGAAGCTCAGCAAACTCCTCCTTCTCGCCCTGCTCTTCCTTCTTCAGGCCCTCTTCAACATCACCATCCTCAAAGTCCTCGACATCCTCCTCACGCAGAGCAATAGCCTGGTACCTCTGGCCACGGAACTTGGCAACCGTCATGGCAATCAGGCATCCTAGCGCCATGCCAACCAGGTATGTCAGGGTACCAGCGAAGACGCCAATGAGAATAGGAACGAAGATAGTGAAGAAAGCACGACGAGCAAACATGGCAATGCGGTGGTGGTGTGTGTGGTGGTGTTGGCCCTCACCGTGAGGCTTGCCGGGGTGGAAGCGGTGTGGCGGCTTGCCCTCAGTCGTCTCATGTTCCATGGGGTTGTGGGGGCGCATGCGCATGTGGCACCCAGGCTTGGGCTTGCCCATATGTTTGAGCTTTTCAAGACGGTCTGCCATGATGCCCCTCCACTTGCAGTACATAGGCCATTGGTTGCATTCCTGCTCCGAAGGTCCAGCCCTGCTGGGTTCAGCCTTGTTAAACGACGCAATCATAAGACGGCCCTCAGCATTCTTCAGCAAGTTAATCTGTAGTACAGGAGGATTCATAGGCATGTCTTCAACCGATGTAATCTTGAGCATCATCGGAAGAAGCTCAGTGCCCTCTTCCGAAATGGTCTCGGCGCCGTTGAAGTCAAACTCAAAGCCTGTAATGCGTAGACGCAGGCCGTCGTCCGAAGAAGGGTCCATTTGGGTAAGGTGGTATGTCGCAAAGGCCATGCCAACCGAGGGAGGAAAGATTTGTGCGCTGTCAAGATTGAGAGCCTCATCCTGGGGTCCGACGTCAAAGTCGAGGCGCTGGCCAAAGGTTAGTATGCCACGTTTTTGGTGTCTAGGTTGCACAGCGTACGAATGTGTTGCCTGCGCCCTCCTTCCACTTGAGTGAATCACCGTCCAGGGTTGCGAGAGCGCATCCCGGGCATTCAAGCGCAACAGATCGCTGCAAGGGGTTAACCGCAAACGCTTCCAAGGCGTGGCCTTCGTCCAAGTCCATGGTTGACGGGATGAGAATGGCGCTGGCCGCCAGCGCCAAGTTCGCAAAGACGCCCAGCTTGCTAGGAGACATTGTAGAGATTGATTGATGACAAGATTCAAATGGCAAGAGAGTGAAAGATGGTGCAGAATTGAAGGTAATAAGGAGTTCGGGGTCAGAAGATGGCAGTGCCTCAGATGGCGCAACCTTAGGACAATCCGCCGCGTCATCGTCACGTGTGACACCAATGGACCCTGACCACCTCTTGTCAGAGTGTCGCACCCTTCGTGAAACACCTGATGAAGCAGCCAGCGAAACACCTATCAACGTGCCTGAACATGCCAATATATTTAAAGCAGAACCTCTTACTCTGGCCTCTTTGCGCAATTTGCACGCCTTGAAGAGCTATACGTGGGGCAGTTTTGCTACGCCGTCGTCTTGCTTTCGGACGTTCCACGGCGAATGAGTGGCCTTGTGCCCAGTCCAGCCCAGCGCCACACGCTCTCCCTAACCCGATACGCTAGCGGAAGCGGGGATCATCGCATCTCGGAGCGGTACATGTGGCAAATGCACAACACCAGAAGCAAGCAAGCCACTGCTTTTTGTACTCGTTGATATCGCGATCCGCTCAACAGCTGCACATGTAACCCATCCAAGCACAGCCCATTCCATCTCTCGACTTTTGAACATCCGCAGCTCTCCGGTCATGATCCTCGTGTATCCTCATCTCGTGGCGCTGTATACAACCGCACCGGCAATGCACCCACGCCAATCGGTATAATGTCCTATGAAGCTGACACCCGTATCTCTGCCGTCGAACAATATTCGACATCATCCTCCGGCCCACATATAGGTAGTCAGCTCAGATTCTATCAAAGCTTATTAAACGCATCCGTCGGACCGACATGCGAACCAAACTGCCGTTTAAACTGCAAAACCCGCCAAGCTAACGCTGGGCTGGCTATTAACAGACTTGCCGCCGCATTATTATTATCCCATTGAAACGTCCCCGCCAGAAATACTCCCTTGTGGGGTTTGAAGTGTGGGTTACAACCATTGTTTGTTTTTCTCCATGCCCATGAGACTGTTTCTGCTTGATTATGCGAAGAACGCAACACACCAGCCATGTGTCTTTACACATCGGTGGTTCCAGAGATTTACATAACCCTGTTGTTTGGTTGCGAGTAAAGTATAAATTCTTTTGGACAATTATGTGGTGCGGTGTTTGTTCCGTTATACGGAGTGTTTCGGCGATATGGGGCGTCGGGATGCAATGACCTGGTTGTCGGGCTTTTTAGCAAGGAGACTTGGGATAGAGTAGCGATAGAGGAAGGTGAGGTGTGTAGGAGTTTAGCAATGTGGTATTTATGCAGGTACGCATCTACATTTGAGGATCTGTCCATGTACTTGTATGCTAAGTACGCAATCAAACCCGATAACCCCTTGTTACTTGAATGGGGATCATGCCGTGTTTTTTTTTTTCAAGTCTTTTTGATCGACATTGCGCATTCTGCCACTCTCAATTCAAATATTTCAAACCATCAAAAAATGATTCAGCGGGCAAAGAAAACCCATAGGTACATTTACTCTACGTACGCAGTCACTACACATTGACTCAATTCGTGCTATCTCGTAGAAACCCAATATCATACACATACACATTCAAACTCGCCCCAACAAACACACCATGGTATCTTTCGCTCGTAAAAAACAACAACAAAAGCCGCTTCAATCAGAAAATAAAAATAGGAAGATCAAAAAAGAGGGTGATTGGACCATACAAGCACTCCCCCAATGCTATGCCAACTTTGCAATGCAAAAAATCACACCATCGTCATCATCGTAAATCTGTCTCTTCCTCGCCCTGGGTTCTCCCACTACCCTACCCTCTCACATCCGACTAACCTGCACCGGCACTCCAGGATGCATATTAAGCATATAGTGCGGTCCAGGCATTGTGCCGCCGCCATACATAGAGCGACTCCCACTCCTCTGATGCTGCACGCCTGCCACCTCGGCACTACCATATGGGGGCGGATACGGGGGCGGGGGCTGATTTCCAAAGCCAGCGGCGCTAGGAAGACTCCTGCAGTCGTCCATTTTAGCGAGCATGATAGCGTCGTCGTTTGAGCCGCGGTTTTGGGCGCGGGCATGCGCGGAGCCGCGTCTGTGAATGCAGGTGTGCATGAGGATTAGGAACATGAAGATGCCGAGGGAGAGGGCGGTGTAGACGAGGATGATGGGGCGGGTTTGCGACGAGAGTTGCAGGCCCAGGCCGCCGGTTAGGACGAGCAGGACGAACGAGGTGGAGGCGAGCGGGGTGTGGAGGCTGCGGAGGCGGGCGTTGATGTGCTTGAGGGCGGGAAGGATCGACATCAAGAGTAAGGGGAGGATGGCGACCAAGGCGAAGATTTGGTGGGGGGTGTTGAAGGCTTTGGACTGGTCGTGGGTTAGTATGCTTGTGTGTTACGTTCGAATAATCACAGATGAGAGAGACTTACGCGGTTGTATTGTCCGCTGACAACCCCGCCCAGAACAAAGCTGACAATCAGGAATACCAGGATGATTGCGCTGAACATCACGTGGATCTTGATGTTCTTGAATACAGCTACGGCAATCAGGTTCAATGGCCAGAGGATGAAGAGTGCAAGGCAGCCCATGATGGCGTGAGCGAGGTTCGCCCGGTCGTGATCGCGGGTCATTTTCCCTTGCATCTCGACGCCGTTTCGTGCGTTGCTCTTTGCTGGCACGCCTCCAGGGCCATTGGCAGCACGCAGGTTCATGGTGAAGGAGCCATAGCCAAAGTGGCGCGCGAGGTTTGCTGATGGCGAGTTGGACATGAGATTATCGCCGTTACCGAACGCGTAAATCATGGGTTGAGACTCTGCCTCTGTGTTCATGTAGTCGCGGCAGTTGCCACAGCGTGCCTTTAGGATGAGCATTGAGTCGTTAACAGTGGTACCGGGTAGGATGGAGAGGTTAATTGAAGAGTTGAAAGTAGGTTCCGCGCCTGAGGAGCCGATGCGTGGGGAGACAGTGACGTCTGGTTTGAGGTTAGTATGGCTTGTTCTATTTCTCTGGGACTGAAAGTTTGAGGATCTAGACAGATGAAGAGAAAACGTACTGTCGCCCTTGCGGTTGGGATACATGATGAACATCAGACTCCCTTGCATCTTGGGACCAAACCCAACGCCGACCCATGAATACGCCGGGCTGGCGAAGTAGATGAAGACATCGTTCGAGTCGTCTGCAATGTTGACTGAAAACTGGGTTTCTGTGCGGTCAAAGTAAAAAGTAGATGCTGCAGTGATGTTGGAAGTTGTGCCTTGCGCCGTTGCAATTGGCAAGAAGACTATACAAACATGTTAGTAAAGCTCTTGGTATGTTTCAATATGTCATCCCATTCCTCTAGTATGATATTATGCATATCGACTAGAGCAGAGACTAAGGACTTACATGCTAGCAGCGCAAGTACCACACCCATCATCTCTCGTCGCGAACCCATCATAGCGCCCGCTACCCAGAGCAACGTGCGACAAAAAGATATATTTCTCTCAAGAACTAGGGGCGTGCGTGCGCAAAAGATATGCCTCTGGAAAAGAAAAGTCGAGTGATGCCAGAAACCACGTAGTTGGCGCACGAAGAGCTGAGAATCAAGACCAAAAACCAGAAAAGAAGGAACAAAAATCAAGATGATATCCCCGACAGAAGCAAGTGGTGGAGAACGAAACGAGGAGGTCCAGCCCAAAACAAGAACTAGGCTTCGTATTGATAGAAAAAAAGCAAAAAAGATTCGATTCGTGCGAAGGACTTCGGCTTCGCTTTCGTTCCGTCCGTACGGCGTCTGTAATAAAAAAAAGGAGGATGAGACGAGGAATGAGGAACAACGACGTCGTCGTCGTTGTCGTGTGATGTAAACTTTTAAAAAAACAAAGGTGATAGTAGTATCTCAGTCAAGCCACCACCAAGTCAACATCAAAGTTCAGAAAAGGAAAAGAGGGAGGGGGTGAAAGGTGGCGGGATCCACGAAATAACCTTGTACAAAGGGGGGGGGGGGAGGGGGTCATAACAAGAAAGAGAGATAGTGTGAGGGGAAGAAACATATGTACGCAAGGTACCACCACATTCCTACTTTACACACATACGGGCATGCAGTACGGACCCAAAAACAGGGTTACAAAAATTCCCATCTTCCGAAGCCCACATGGCGGCGCCGGGGGGGAGGGGGCCAACAACAACATCCAGCACACACACACACTTTTCTCGCACCCTGAAACGCGGGTCCAGAGCCAGTCGCAATGCACGCATAGCCAACGAATGCACTGGAGAGTTGAACAGGAAATCACACTCACGCACCCCAGTCTAGTCAGCATGCCTGCACGGTATCAAACAATGGGGGAGTGGAAGGGGGGAGGGGGGCGTTTACAGCCTTGTATTGGGTGGGCGGGCGGATAAGTCGGGGTGGTAGGTGGTGAGGGCGGGCGCTTAAGGGTAAGTGGGGAACGGGAAAGTAGGCAGATTACGCTGGGCATTGGTTGTAATGTGTTGCCTATGTGCGTATGTGCCTCGGGGCTTTCTTTCTCGTAAAGAAAAAAGTGGGCAATGCAGTACCATGTTGCTGCTGCTGCTGCTGCTTTGTTGCTGTGGTGCGAAGCGCCCGTGGGATGGGGATGAAGCAAGGGGGCGCGGCTTCATGCGACTGGCTGGTTGGTTGCCTTTGGGGCCTGGGTGTTGGGGAAGAGACAGGACAGGACAGGACAAGACAAATGATACGTGTGTGTATTTTTAGCAGCACCCGACGGCGGCATGATGATGCATGGACTGCGACGACGAATAGAGAGTGCAGTGGCCGCGAGGGGAATACTAGCCACTCAGGCTGATGGCTTTGCAACAGACAAGCCACGACCTTCTCGTTCAATGAACTTGTGGTCTGATCGTGCGCGCCAGCCCCTTGCCGCTCGCTGCATCCAGCACTGCCACTGCCCCTCCACCAAAAAAGCAACCCGCCCGCCATACAGCCTGACCCCCCACATCGCACCGTATTGGCAATCACGGCCTTCTATTCATAGTACCTTCACACAGCTCTGCACACAACCTTACATACGTGCTAATGCCAACAAGTCGTGAATTCGTTCAAAGCAGAAATAGAATTATGTACCTCCGTACCCGATTCATTCATCCATGCTCATAAACCCTAGTGCCCCGCGCCAGAATTGAAACCCCATCGTCATCGTCATCATCGTCCCAAAGAAAACACAAAACCTCTCTTCCTTCTCCACCCCGGGTATGCTCGTCATAATCATCAAGTCATTAGTCCATACAGGCTATATCCTCGTTGCAGACTGTAGAAATCTTGTAAGTCGTTCCGCGTCACAGTGAGACTTTTCCCACCAAAGCGTGCTGGAGCGCCCAGGTCCTGTGGCGGTAACCCAGAGACATTGCAACAACGCCTTCATCGAGTGAGCAGTCCACTCGCCGAGACAAGTCGACTGCATTGTCGTGGACCCAAATACTGGCTTAAGACTAGTAGTCTTCAACCCGCAGATCCGGCAAGTAAAGAAAATCATGCAAATAATTGCTTTCACACCCGCCCTCTAGTGATATCGGCTGCGGCGGCTGTCAAAGTGTACATCAGTTTCGTAGTACCGCTCGTCGTAGCCCGATGTCGGCCTAGAGCTGTGGATGGATTTGCGCTCAATCTCAATCTCCCGGATGCGGCTCTTGCGCTTGCGGCGGATTTCATCCGAGAGCTCTACCAGGTGTAGCACGTCCTCCTGCGTGGCGTTAGCAACCTGCCGTCTCTTCGACTTGTTCCATAACTTACGTATCTGAGATACTCCATCACGTAGAAGAAGTCATCTGTTTCCTCGCACGCGTAGCCCATCGAGTCGATGGCCTCCCTGATGACCAAATCTTTGGTGATTTCGGTCCACATGTCCTTCTTGCGTTGCTTGACGGCGCCCTGGTTATCACAGTCAGTGGCTTGATCTTGGCCGATACAACAATCTGAATGACATACATGCTGGTGGTTAAGGTTGATGTCAATGTCAAGCTCGTCGAAGGCGCTCCTTCCGCGTCCACGGCTGTGGCTTCTAGACGTGTGTTAGCAGTTGTATGTGGCATCCAGACGGCATACATACTCTCTGCGGTTGATCTCAATCTCGAGAGTCTCGTTTACTGGTGGGGGAGGAGACGGAGGCGCCGGTGGGGGAGGGGGTGTTGGGGAGCGTGCTCTGACGACACCTACAAAACAGTTAGTACCAAACCTGGATCTTGCAGGTGCACAACTTACCGTGGTCAATGTGCCTGTGGTGGGTGATGATCTCCTGAATGATGGGAGGGCGGATTTCTGGTTCTGGAGCTGGTGGAGGAGGTGGAGGAGGCGGAGATGGAGAGGGCGAGGGGGTAGGAGCGCGCTCTTCCTTGCGTCTGATGATGATCTCGTCTCTTATGACTTCCCGGTTGTTCTGGGGCGGGGACTCTGCACGGGGGCGACGGATGACGAACTCCTCGCGCTCGCGAGCAACCAACTCGCCGCGGTTGCGTGCTGGAGGTGGAAGACTCCTTTCGCGGCCTCGGATTGTCAAGGAACTCCGTTCTCTGCTGGTATCTCTACCATCACGGCTGAATTCTCGGCGGTTTGCACGAATCTCAAAGTTGCCGTCTTTTTCCTGGAAGCGGATGGAGCCTCGCTCGGCAGACACGTCGCGGCCATGGCGACTGATCTCGCTGCGAGAAGCGCGGATGTCGATGTCGTCGCTAGTGCGGCCTCGGAAACGCACTTCGTCATCATCCACCTGACGTGGGGCAGGTCGGCTGACGGATCGGACCGGGGGCCCATCACCACGGCGGAAGACGATGTCATCACGCTCGGGGGGTCCGCGCGACTGCTCGCGGCGTCGGATTGTGATGTCGTCGCGCTCAACCTCGCGCACTGACGAGGCTGGTGGTGGGGGACGGCTGCGAGTCGAGCGTACGTCATCGTCAAAACCACGAGCACTGCGGGGTCCAGACCTAGAGAAGCTGTCGTCGTCACGGCCTCGCATTACCAGCGGACCAGCGGTCGGGCGATTGTAGTCTTCGCGCAGGAAGTCAGGCATGCTGCGGCGGGGGTCACCGCCTACACCACTGCGGCGCAACTCGAAGTCGAGCTCCTCATAGTTGCGGTCGCTGCGGTTGCCGTTGCGGTAGAAGTCGCGCTCTCGCTCTTCATAGAGCTCTGCGGTGGGGTAGCGTCGCGACATTGCGCCGGTGAGCAGCAAGCAAGCGACTTCAGGGGAGGGATGTAGAGGGGGGGGGGGCGGTAAGTAGTCAAAGGAATAGCAGTGGTGTGGTGGTAGTGGTGAGTGGTGAGTGTGGCTATGGCGCGGGGTGGTGAGCCACTCTCTGTCTCTCTGTCTCTCTCTCAGGCGCGACTGAGTGCGGATGAGCTGGGAAAAGGAGACTGGGGCGGGTGGGAAGAAAAGAAGAGGGCGGGCAAGGTAATGAAGAATATGCTGTGCCGTGGCCTGACGTTATCGAGAAGACGGGCCCAGTTGGAGTGCGTGGTGGGCGTGCATGTAGTGGGGTGGGTAACAAGACCAAGGTCGGGCGCGCGCTCGAAATGCCCATGACGTAACCTCCACGCTACGCCAAACCACCCTCCCTGATCACCAGGATGCATCCTGCCCTGTGTGCCCAATCGCGGCGGCAGACGCTGCCCTTTTGGCCCAGCTCGCAGCAGCCCGCCCGCCATGTGCACTGCCGGCTGGAGGGGCCTCGCCGGCGAGCGTGAGGGTGAGCAGAAGAGATTTTGCGGCCGTGGTGTTGAGGCCACGCCGTGCTGTTTGAGACGGGGCCTGTCAGGTGTCGTCAGTCACGCTCAGCCCAGCCAGCACAACCGCACACAAAGGCTGCCACCACTACCGCCAGCTCGAGTCGGTACCGCGCGTTCGCACTACACCGAACCAGCCATGTCCCACCCCTCCGGACACATGTCAGGCACCTGGAGCCGCTGCCCCCAGTCGCTACCTGATGTCGAACGACTGCCCCAGGAACACCACCTCGATCCAAACCCAGGCCCAACTTGAAGCGGCCCGATCGACACGCCCCAGGCCTCGACCCTCTGTCCTCGCTCAATCTCCGCCCGCTGAGATCTTCATGCCCAACAGCGAGCCTGCGACGGCATCTCCGCGTCGACCCGCATGTCCCGCGTCGAGCATTTCCTGGTCTCGACGTCAAGGGCCCAGCTGCAAGGTCCTTCTCTACCATTCTACTGTAGACGTACGCTTTCTATACCAAACCATATGCATGCTATTAATCCCTCGCTGATATTGCCCCGACCCAACTAACATGCTGACATGTGCACTTGGCTTTGCCCTGGCCCCTGTCTTGTCCGGCATTGTATGCGGGATGACGTTATGCGGACACGAATGCCCCTCGGACTGCTGTTGCGCCGTCCAGGCTGGTTTTGAACAAGATACTTGCTTGTTATCCCGTCGACCAGAAAAGTCAGGTTTATTAGCATACTGCAATCATACAAACATACATGATTTCTATTGCTGCATGTGTCGGTCATGGCATCCAGGGTTTGAATGGCACGCGCAGGAAGTTTCTAGAGCACGACCCGCTTCCTGCAGCCAGAAATGCGTCTAGCGACAAGCGACCATCCCCATACCGTATTACGCCAAACATGCAATCCAGGTGTTCGCACGACTGCCGCCTGCTAGTGTTTGCTAATCAAATCAGTAAAATACATATCAGCCCACTCATGCCGTGCTTCCAGACCTAGACCCCATCGTTGCTGACGCCAGAAATCTTTTGCACACAGCACTGCAACCCACGTCTCATTACCTGCAATGCTCTACGACACACAACTGAGATGGCGTGGCCATACACAAACATTCGTTAGCAGGCTTGACATGTACAACTTACATTCTTTGGTCAACTCCGTAGCTACCCGCATGTCTATACCTGTTTGCCCTCCTGAGCAATATTCATCCTCCAGGAATGGTCCTCCGGGATCCGGGAACCTGAACGTTGAGTCATCTCTGCTCCCATTAATTCTCTTTTCAACAGCCCCCAGTGTGTTCAAGTAAGAGATTATTCAGGCAAGAGACGTACAACTGGTTTCGGCAATAGAGCTTTCTAGTAGTCATCAAAGTGTACCAAACTCCATTTTGTTTGTCCCTTCACACCACTTGTCAACACTCCCCTGCCATCACCCATCTTGTTTATGATACTGATTTTGAAGTCTGATCTTGCGGCATAATTCTACTTTATGATGTTTGTATCACGAGTTTTTCACAAAATCAGCCACCCCATGCTTCATACAGCTGTTGGACTTGCATGTCTCGCATGTCTCACATATCACGTGACGCATTATGTTTGCTGCGACGACGCTGCGCCTTCCTAGTCTGCGGACGAGGTCATGGCAAACAACACTTCACAGCTGGGCCTTAAATTCCAAGCCAGCGAGCGTGAGCATCATCAACCCCAAACAGCTTCAACTGCCGCGTATCGCCGTCTTGTTCAACGCAGTCCTTGGCTTGTCCATTCAGCCAGGCAGTTGCTAGACAAACATGGTACGCCGCTCTGGGAAAAGGTCAAACCGTGTCAGCCACTCGGGAAGTCGCAGCGCGGCTTCTCGCAAAGGTCCCGGCATAAATTCTGGCAATGTCTATGCAAGCCTGGGCGAAATGGCAGGGAGTGGTAAGTTCGCTCTTTTTCAAACAACACCAAAAACGCATGCCAGTTGTTGCATTCCCGCTGCTTCTAACCAAAAGGCCGCCTCGATTTTCAGCATCTTACAATCAGGAGAACACGTGTTGATCATATGTTAGAAGCGGAGATGGACTCTCACTCCCTCCCAGAGAGTTCTCTGCTCGACGAGAACATTCCCATATCTGGCACATCCCATAACAACAACGAGATTTACGAGTACTTCGAGCGCGCCAAGAGGCCAGTTATCGGCGGTGCATGGCTTCAGCAACCTGAGATTCCAAACTCTTCAGAAGTCCTACGTGACAAGTCCGGCTTCACCAACAGCGAATCACTCATCGAACTAGACGATCACGTTCGCCCACACAAGGTAGAGGGTGCATACGATGACATTGAAGACTACTTAAGAACCCTGTATGAGCTCCTGCGCGAAGACACTATTCGTCCTCTCCAGGAGGCTATTGATGAGGTCCGCACCGACCCTTTCAAAGACGAAGCAGAGTATCAGAACCAAAGCATTGGCATCTATGACTCCGTCTACATCAAGTCGCTTGTACTATCACCCAGAGGCCTGGCGACAAGAGTTGCATTCTCACTCGGACGAGCCAAGAAGCATGTCAGGTGGGGTGCGGTACGACCAGAGTGTATTCACAGCTAACATACTATAGATGGGCGCAGTCGAAGCGCCTCATCACTGGATCACTTGTCGCATTGTCTCCCACAGATGATGCCTTTAAGACACAGTGTGTTCTTGCCATTGTCGCAGCGCGTCCCATCAGTGCATTGGAACAAAACCCGCCCGCGATCGACTTGTTCTTTGCTCGACCTGAAGATCAAGAGATTGACCCCATGCGCAAATGGATCATGGTAGAGTCTAGAGCCAGCTTCTTCGAGGCAAACAGGCATACGCTGTTGGCTTTGCAGCAACTGATGAGGGAGCCATTCATGCTATCAAAGTACCTTGTGTACGCTCAGAAGGAGGTTGACCCTCCGGCTTACATCCAGCACAACCCATATACGAATCTTAGCTCTCTTGTCAGCATGGAGGATGCTGAGGACTATGAGAATGTCAATGTGCTCCAGAATTGGCCTGCAGCATCTTCTCATTCCCTTGACGAGTCGCAGAGCAGAGCACTGAAGCGTATGCTCACAAGCGAGTTGGCTATCGTACAAGGCCCTCCTGGTACGGGAAAAACGTTTGTATCTGTCGTCGCTCTGCAAATTGCTCGCGATAATTTGCGCAAGAAAGACGCGCCTATCATCGTAACCGCGCAGACGAATCATGCTCTTGACCAACTATTACGACACACATCCGTATTCGAACCAAATTACATACGACTAGGAGGAAGGAGCAAGGACAGCGATATAAAGAAGCAGACACTTTTCGAAGTCAAATCAAGGACACCACAGCAAAAAGGGACTGGTAGCGTTATCAAGAAGAAAGCGTCTGGCAAGATCAAAAGCTTGACAGCCGAATGCCAGAAATTGCTCACTCCTATTGAAGCCAACAAAGGGCCACTTGATCACAATTTACTCTTAAAGTTTGAGCTGATTACTCAAAAGCAGGCAGAATCACTGGAGATGGACTCCCAAGACGCCATAGGGATCTCGTCATCCAACTATCCAGGCATTCTGATGGAACAATGGCTTGGCAGATGTCTTGCGTCATGCGACAGACCTACTCTCCCTGAGGATCTTGACTGGGGTTATGAAGAAGAAGATTTTGAAGTCGAACAATTGCAGGAACTTGAGGCAGAAGCGGTAGCACAGGATGATGACGATATCGAAGCTCTTCGTGGACCTGTCATTGAAATCAGCGATAACTTCAAGGGTACTGGTGCCTCTTTGAGTAATGATGCCATTCGGGACATCTTGCGCAAGAAGAATGATCTTTACACGATCCCTACCGCTAACCGAGGTGCGATCTACAACTTTTTCAAGCGGGAGGTGAAGCGAATAATTGTAACGGAAATTCGCAAGATTGCAAAGACCTACCATGACAATGTTGTACAACGCAAGATCGGAGTGTTCGAAGAGAACGCACGTATCCTGCGCGGTGCACGCATTATTGGATGCACAACTACAGGTCTCGCAAAGTACCGGGCTCTTCTATCCAGCCTTCGTCCGCGCTTGTGTATCGTAGAAGAGGCAGCCGAGACTCTCGAAGCGCCTGTGACTGCAGCTTGCTTCCCTAGCCTCGAGCACCTAATCTTGGTTGGCGATCACCAGCAGCTGCGTCCTCACACCCAGGTCCGGGCATTTGAAGACGAGCCATACTTCTTAAACTTGTCGCTTTTCGAGCGCCTAGTTCGGAACAATGTTGCGTTCGACACGTTGACGCGTCAGCGTCGCATGATACCAGAAATACGACGTCTCTTATGTCCAATCTACGAAGACAAGCTCAAAGACCATCCAAATGTGGAAAACACTGCCCATCGTCCACCAGTTGAAGGGATGGGCGGAAATAACACTTTTTTCTTTTGTCACGAATGGCCAGAGGACCGTGATGCCTACATGTCTTCATATAATGCACGGGAAGCGGGGATGGTTGTTCAATTTCTCGATTACTTGGTTCTCAATGGTGTTGATGCTACCAAGACCACAATCCTGACGTTCTACAATGGCCAAAGAAGACAAATAGCTCAATTTATAAGAACGAACCCAAACCTGAGAGTTTATCGAGGCATCCAAGTCGTCACTGTCGACAGCTACCAAGGCGAGGAGAATGATATTGTACTACTCTCCCTTGTTCGCTCCAACAAGAAGAATTCCATCGGCTTTCTCAGCTCTGAGAATCGCGCATGCGTGGCATTGTCTCGAGCAAAACGTGGGTTTTACATATTCGGGAATGCCGAGCTTCTGGCTAGTCAGAGTAGTATATGGAGCAGCGTGGTCGAAATCATGTTCAAGAACAAGAAGCCAAAGGTCAAGGCTGGCCAGGAGCGACGAGTGGGGTACCACCTCCCCCTTGTATGTAGCAACCACGGGCGTAAGGTGTGGTGTGAAGATCCTGCCGACTTTGAACTCATCAAGGGTGGTTGCGACGCCAAGTGCGACGGAGTATTGCCATGCGGACACCGTTGTCCGTACACATGCCACCCGTAGGTGTCCTTTTTGCGATGTCTTAAATATCCAAACTAACCTCTGCTAGCTTCGAGCACGACAGGATCAACTGTACACAAAAGTGTGCTAGGCGTGTAGAGAGATGTGGCCATCCCTGCGTTGGTACGTTTGAGCTTTTTCCGAGCGTATGTAAGACGCCTTTACTAACGTTCCACAGCCGAGTGTTGTGATCCATGCAGGTGCCACATGTGCGAACGTCGAAGCGATGGTATCAAGCCCGTCTTGAAAGTGGGACCGAGAGGAGCTGCTTCCAGTAGCGGACCACGCTCCAACATGCAGAGCTTGAGCCTCGAAACCAAACTTGATGTTCCTAGAAATTCTAACAACGAAATGGCTTCCTCCACCATGCGCTCGAGAACGATCCAGCTGCCACAAGGTACCACGGAGCAATGGGATGCTTACGCACACGGCGGCGGTGTTGAAGAGGACGACACGATATTCCGGGCGAAGATGAGGCAGGAAGAAGCTGAGTACCTTGGGCGTATTCAGGCATCTATCCCAAAGCCTATGGGGCCGCGTGTTGGCAACCGACTCATCTCAACTCCACCAATTAAGGCAGAATGGGTTGAGATGGACACCGACTTGCTCATTGACCTTGACGATGAGCCGCAGATTCAACCAGGCCAGGGTCATCCAAGAGGCGATTATGCGAGTACTGCAGCACAGCGTACCAGTCAAACTCCGCATATGAACCTGCTTGACTAAGGGAGGGGGCAGTTGTGACGAGGCAATCAGGGGTCTGGAATGTTTTCAAAGCCGCGGTGGAAGGACTGTCATGTTTCAATGTGTTTTACCATAAATTTGAAGTCTTTGAGCAGATTTCTCTGAGGTGGTTTGATGTAGATGGATGGATTACGTTATTAAAGTTTCGTGTAGAGGCTCTATGCCTGGGTATCTAGCTCCATCCTTGGGCGTGTGTATCTCACTTGCCCTTTACAGTAGGCTCAGCCACTGGTGTCTGCATCCATTTTAACCCCGAATATTTGTCCTGCCAATTTGGCAACATCACCACCAAGCCCGGCGAGCGCGGCCTTGATGTCGTCGATTGTTTGGGGCGCCAGGCTGCCCTTGCGCGAGTAGAAGTCTATGCCTGCAGGCGTAAACAGAGTCTTGGCAAAGTAGGTAACGACCCAGCTGTTGCCGGTGCCTTGTTCGTCGCCATAGCCGAGTATCTCCCATTTGCTTGTCGCAATCACCAGCCATCCCTTGCCACGCCAGTTGTACCCCAGACTAGCGACGTCGCCTGCTCCTCCCTCTGCACCGGCTGGCGGTGCGGTGTTGGGCACATCAAAGGGCTTATCGACGCCATTCACCGTCTTGAGCGCATCCGAATTCAGGCCCTGGTACGTGACCACATCATCAATGTGCGGTGGTGTGGTGGATGCAACAGGCGTGTATGTGATGCGGACGTTGCGGTTCTTCTTCCACATGGGTAGTGTGGAGTGCGTCACATTCCACGAGCCTGACAGCCACGACAACTGGGGCGGTGAGATTGAAGCGGAGGGCTCGGTCGTGGGGAGCGAGGACGGCGCGCGGAGGGTCACCATGGCGATACAAATGGCTGGAGGTGGGGGTTGTAGTGACGTGACGAAGTCGTCTTAGGACAGCAGGCAATTGGACTGTGGAGGATAAGGACGCGTGGAAACTGGAGAATATTGTGGAGATGGAGGCTGAATAATATTGACGATCCGTTGTTAAGAGGTTGGTAGGACAACGATTGTTTTTCCAGCCTGCTCGTACGTGGCGGAGGCTCGGAGATCAGGCTAGATGACGGACAGGTGAGATGGCCTGGCGCGATGCCATGATACAAGCTTCGCTGCTGTCGTCGGTAGATGTACTACCTTGAATTAGAGTTATGATGCGGAACCCTAAGTATCAGTTGCAGTGTCCATCACGGCAACGAGGACAGGGTGACAGGGCGGAAGATCGACGGTGCCGGGAGACAAGGTTGCCGGATGCACGAGTCACGGCACTCGGCACTGTAGCGCGCGCCACTCCAACAATAGATGGCTGCTACTATCCTCCGTTGTCTTTGACATCACTACCAGCCTTGCGCCGCGTAACGCTCTTGGATATTTCAGCCTTTTTTTTTTCTGGACGGCAATATTCCGCTTTCCAAGTTGAGAAGTCTGCATGTAGGAACATGCCCAAATTTTCAGTCACCGGTCAGTATGCAGCAGCGTTCGTTTCGGTGGCGTTTGAGCGTCAGCGCCCTTTCGAATGGCCCGGCGCTGACGACGCATGAAACCGCTTCGCACTCGCGGCCTTTGTAGGCTGTGCAGGCAACTTGGAGGGACCGAACGTCTTGTCAAAGGCTAGTGAGGCTCCACTAATGCATGTCTTTCTCTACGATTAGTGGAGGCTCCAACGGCGCCACTCTTTTTTCTCCTCGTACCCAAGTGCTCAGCTGTTTCCATAATTATTGCATGTGGCCTTGGGTGGCTGGGCTGAGACGAGCTACGTAACGTGGTAGTAGTCAACGTTGCCCCAGCTTTCTTTGACATATAACCCATTAACGCCTTTTTAACTTTCTTCTTTCAACGACATCTACATACAAGACTTTTGCACAGACAACGGATAGACGATTTGTTGGGTTCGGGCATTCACGACTTACGAATTTCTGATTGACAACGAACAACACAACGACCTATAACTATTTGAGCTGGGCTCTACGTAAAATTCGGAACAGATTTGCACACAACAATCGTCATGTTCTCAAGAAGCATATTACTGCAGGCCTCGGCC
Organism: Bipolaris bicolor; assembly: GCA_026262445.1. Classification (NCBI taxonomy): domain Eukaryota; kingdom Fungi; phylum Ascomycota; class Dothideomycetes; order Pleosporales; family Pleosporaceae; genus Bipolaris; species Bipolaris bicolor. The sequence goes on along the minus strand of JAODYD010000005.1, from coordinate 124,334 downwards.
ATGCTGTCCATGTTCTACACATCGGCCTCTGCCCAGAACGCCTGCAACAACTCGCCCGACCTATGCAGTCGGCCATATAACAACATCACCTTCCTCGGCGCACACGACTCACCTTTTCTCCGAAACGAAGAGACATCCTTTTCCACGTCGGGAAACCAGTACTACAACACCACTGTTCAGCTTGACGCTGGTGTACGGTTACTCAGCGCCCAACTCCACAAGTCCAACGACACTGGCTTGGCACAATGGCATCTCTGCCACAGCAGCTGCAACCTGCTCGACGCCGGTACACTCGAAGATTGGCTCGGCGAGATCAAAACCTGGATGGACGCCAACCCAAACGACGTCGTAACCGTCCTCCTCGTAAACTCTGACGGCGCTTCCACCTCCGACCTAGGCACAATCTTCAGTACTTCAGGCATCGACAAGCTCGCCTACACTCCACCCTCTACCTCTGTTCTCCCGCAAACCTGGCCCACCCTCGACGCCCTCATCGGCAACAACACACGCCTCATGACCTTTGTCGCCTCGCTCTCCGAAGGCGCCTCACCCCAATACCCCTACCTCATGGACGAATTCACCTTCATCTTTGAAAACGACTTTGAAAATGTCGACCCCTCCAACTACTCGTGCACCCCCAGCCGTCCCACAGGTCTCGGCTCCCCCGACGCAGCAGCACAGTCCGGCCGAATGTTCCTCCAAAACCACTTCCTGTACCAGAACCAGATCTTCGGCATCCAGTCGCCCAACGAGACGTACGCGAATGTTACCAATGGCGCGACGGGCTTTGGGGCTATGGGCGTGGCGCTGGATGAGTGCACGGGCGTGTATGGCAAGCCTGCGAATTTCGTGCTTGTTGATTTCTTCAACATGGGCCCTGCAATTGCTAATGTCGATCGTGCGAATGGGGTTGTCGGCTCGATTGTTGGCAGGAAGAGCGTGAGTGATGAGGCGTTGGTGCAGAGTACGGGATCCGGGGCTATGGAGAGGGGAAATTTGTTGGCGGTTGTGCTGGCGGTTGCGGTTGCTGTTGCGTTTGGGTCGTGATGATTTTCGTTTTTCTTTTACGAGATTTTAAACTGCATGGCGATGGCGTTTATATCCTTGGGTTTTTTCTCTGTCCAAGGCGACATCGAGTTTGGGGCGTTTGTTTGCTTTGTTTAGGCACCGTGATAATTACGTCTTGCGGGGCTACATCTAGATACATAGTATATAGCTCTGGTTTAGTATACCATGGTGATGAATCAAGATGCTACGATTGTTTAATACTATATCGAGTCTTTTATTTCCTATACCGTAAAATAGTAACCACTATCCAACCTTCCCTCTTCACTCCTCAAACGGCGTAAACCTCTCAAGCACACCCTCCGCATCCCTCAACTCCCTCCCCAGCACATCCCGATGACCCTCACTCCTCACCCTGACTTCACACTCAAACCGCTTCGGCCGAATATTAAAGCCCTCTGTATAATCGAAAACATCATACCGCACCCCGGGCTTCGGCATGACATCAAACGCCCAAAGTATTTTAGCCAAGGCAATCAAGAGACTATTTTCCGCTAATTGTGCCCCGGGACAGATTCGCCGACCCCAGCCAAACGACGAGTGGCCTGCTTTTGCAGGATGCGGTTTCCCCGCAACATGTGTGGGGTCTTTTGCGCGCTGGGCGAGCGCCTCGTCGAGGAAACGGGTGGGGTCGAAGTGGTGAGGGTTCGGGTAGTATTCTTCGTTCAAATTGATAGCCCACGAGTTGCCGATGACGGTGGTTCCGGAGGGGATATAGTGCCCGTTGTAGTAATCGTCTTCGGTGGAGGCGTGCGGTGTGCCGCCGAGGACTGCCACGGGACGCCAGCGTAGGACTTCCTTGACTAGAGCGCGGATGTAGGGGAGATGGGGTTCGTCTTCGAATGTCGGGGTGCGGTCGGGACCGATGACTTCGTCTAGCTCCTTGTGGGCTGCGCGTAGGGTTTCAGGGTGGGTGATGAGAGCGAGGAAAGCAGTGCAGAGGGTCGAGGCTGTGGTGTCGGATCCAGCACCGAACAGAGATGCTGGGATGTAGGAAAAGTCGCGGTCAGAAAGTGGTATATCCTCTTGCTTGCGAAGCTCTAAAAGCAGCTTGCACAGCGAGTCTGGGATGTCTTTGCCTTGGCTCCTTGCTTCAGCAAGATCAGAGCGCACAGTCTCGACCAATGCCATGTTTGCGGCTGCTTCTTCTCGCCCCTGGCGCTTGATATCTGCTTTCCAAGGAGCCAGCACATCAGGAATATGTTTCAAAATGGGAAACGACTCGACGAGGTATTTTCCAGGCACATTGAGCGATGCAGCGACGTGCATGAATTTGAAGCGTTGGTGGATGACGTGGGCGTTGAGCGAATCAATACGGTGTCCATATGCAACACAGAAGACGATGCTGGAAGTAAACCGCTCAAGCAATTTCTCCCAACTCACAGGGCTTTCTAATAACTGAGAGCATAGTCGTGATGCTTCTGCCGTTTGCACAGGTTTGTATAGCCTCAATGCCTTGGGTGTCAAGGCCTGGTGAAGCAGTTTCCTTCGCACACTCCATTCCTTGCCGTAAGGCTGGACCAGTATGCTTGCATTGTCCCACAGTATCTCACCCATAGCCACCATGCGAGGACGAGACGAGTATTTGGCGCTTCGTTTCTCCATTAGCTCCACCGCAATGTCTGGGTCCGATATGACAATGGTGGGTTTACGACCGATCCATATGGTAAATATCGGGCCGTAAATTTTCGACCATTCCTGGAACTGGATCCATGGCTTCGATTTGGGGAGTTGGAGCTTATTACCTAAGAATGGAAGGGGAGTTGGGCCTGGAGGCATCCGTAGCCATATCCATGCGTCATGGAGCAGCGCTACAAGAGGTACCGCGACTATGAGAGAAAACCATAGATAAGGTGGTAGGTGAGCGAGAGCGTCTAGTGCCATGTTAATCCAGTTGTACAGATAGCATGAAGATGCTGCTGCAGAATGTTTATGAGCTCGAGATACACTTACACTGTCGAAGCCAAGCGGTGCTGAAATACTCATTGTCATACTCGGCAGTTGTACATGCTCGCTTCTTTCGTTCCGCGATGCATGGTGGGGAATGCGGGGTGTTAGCCGTTCCTTTGTACTATCTCCGAGCGAACCCCACTACTATGGCCAGCCTGGTCTCTCTATCTTGTCCAATTCATCTTCACGTGAAGTGGTCAGAATTTCCAAAAAAGTATCAAGGTAGGACAATCAAAGAAACAAAAACACGATTTGAAGTTTTCATGTAACCCAAAAAAAAACATACAACAGCGGGAATTCGCCAGTGGTCACCCACCTGACTACTGACCCGCCGGTCAAAGACTTAACGTATGGCGATCCAACGAGAGCCAGTGCTGCACTTTGCCGATGGTCGTATGTGAAAGAAATTGCACGATTAAAGTTTATCAAATGCTGTAGTAGATTTGTTGATAGACTAGTCGACGCTATAGCTTGCGTACTGCTTTGTGGTGGATTTGCCCCAGCTATTATGCAAGAATACACTGCAATCTGCATAGTAAGCAAGAAGATGATTGTTGGAGGAATGTGTGTGTGATGTGATCCGTATGTGACTGTTTTGGTGGCCCCTAATCAGGATAATTACTGTAAATTGGGGGAGGTGATAGTAAGACCGAGCACGCCCGTATGGGCAGGGAATATACGAGGCATCCCCGGTTCTTGTGTACCGAATGTTTGGGGAACTCAGCTCGGCTTGACTCTGGCAACAGATCGGTGGGTAGCTGCAAGCATACTGTTGTGCGTATTACCTAGATTGGTGATTGACGTGGTGTTTTCTGGTTTAGGCTTGTATCTCGTAGCAGTCTGGTACTTATCAGTCGGCGGTTCCCAGCATCCGGCGCTATCCTTGGCTGGGCGGGCGGACAGAAAGATGACCGGGTTGGATCATGTAACAACAGTGTCGAGACAACTCATGTGATTAGGACCAAGCTTCAAGAAACCGGTTGGGGGCGTCTTAATTGGCACCCAGGAAGGATATGTAGATCGCCGAAGAACGATTGAGAGTTTCCAGAATGTCAGTCAGCCCAGAGTAATCACGGGCCTGCTTACCGGTGTAGCAGGGATACCTAGGATTTCGCCATGCTATTTACTTGCTACGAAGGAATTATAATGATTGACAGTAAGAGACCGGGATCATGGCTAAGTACACTCGCGACTATTGGCGATGGAGAAGAGTCCAAAGGTGTCGGTTTCTTGGCCATCGACAATCACCACGTGTTCTGGTAACATCTCTTGAAGGCGCATGCTACCGCTATGAAGCCTGAAACTAGGAATTGTAGTCAAGTGTATAGTGGTCACATTGTTGCTATGTGATAGCCTAATTTTTCAAGTTTCACTCAGTAGTATAGAGCTGCGCACATGCTTCAATATTGAGTTATTGTTCTGGCCCCCATATTAGCCTTATTTGAGTGCAAACTTCTGCGTGCCACCAACGCATGTCAGTAGGTATCACAGCTGATCTATTAGATATTTCCCATTAGAACAGAGCCACCCTCTGCAAATCCCAAGCCCACAGATGTAGCCTAGCTTCTCCACAAAGCCGCTACGAGCTAGTTGCCAGCATTACACACATGGCAAGCAGTCACACGTTCCGTGCTAGATGTTGTTTAACAATAGTCGTACGCCACAAAGTTAGCCTGGTGGCGTTGATTGACGGATTGTTATCCGGCGGATAGTCTTTCCGTCAGAAACACGAAGGCCAGCCGCTTGAGGACGCTGGGCTGACTCTAGGCCCGTGTTGCGATAGAAAAGCAAGGCCCGGGTACATAAGTAAGTCAGTATTTCAATACCAAGAAGTCAAGAAGCTTAAAGAGCCCCACTCCAAGGATAAGGCCATGAGCTGATCATGATGCCAGATTGCCGTCGCTCCATGCTTTGGTGTGGGTCCTGGTTAGGGTCTGGTGAGCACGATGTATGTGAATACACTGCGATTTTGTTTTCGTCTTTACATGATTACCTGTAAGCAACATGTCTATACTTGGATACTTGTCACCAATCGTATTGAGTAAAGCTGCCGGCTGCCATCTGAAGCTTTAAAGATGATGCAGTATGCCTCACACCAAGGAATGGTGGCAAACAATGGAGCCCGTCACCATTGCGTTGTCGTGGATAAAGTGTTAACGGCTAGCAATAATAGTCGTATTCTAGTGGTCGAATTTTGTTTTTTGCCATTGCTCGATACTATACTTACATGATGCCAACACTTGTGTAATGAGCTTGTGCTTTTCAAAGGAACGTGGCGAATGATAGTTTGACTGGACCTTGTCATCTGCATAGCACCAGAGAGGCGGGCAGGCGGCAAACCTGGTGTATGGCGCCTGGAATATGCAGTGGAAAAGTGGCACGGTAGAGTATACTGATTGGGGCAAAGCTGCTCATCTGTCACTTATGCCTCCCTGTCAGATGATAACGAGCACACACTCAACAAGGACGTTCCGTCTCTGCGGGTCAGCCTCCGCTGCAGATTTGGGAGGCTTACTTGGCGTCTAACGGTACCAAGACCACGAGACTCTTGCTCGGATAAATCAGAGCGTCCTCAGGCTACGGCCCCGCTGGTCCATAGGTTGATTGGGCCAAGGCGGTCCAAGAGTTGGCGTGTATTGGCAGACAACGTTCAGCCGGTCAAGCATACGGGCTTTTCTTGGTCGCGTTAGCTTTGGCCGCGCTGACTTCAAACGGTGCATTTTCAGTTTGCACCGACACAAGACTCGTCAGACGTCAAGATTGAAGTTGAAGACAATGCGGCTAACAGACCAAAGGGCGCGGGGTGTGCGGCAGTTAGCGATGCTGTAGATTGTCCGACCCCACAAAATGCCTCGCTTCCCCAGGAAGCAATTAACTTAAATCCAACAGCTCGGCGCCTGGGTTCAGCCTCGACCTAATCTATGAGCATGGACATGCACGAATGCTCGCCTCGCAGAATTTCCGAGTCGAGTTACGGTGTTGAACGATGCGGCGGCCGTGTGCAGGAGGCGACAGCTGGTGTTGTCGGCTGCAGCCCGGCGAGCTGGGCTTGGCAAAGTCAGTGACCCCAGCCCTGCCCCAACCCACCACCCACCACCCACCACCCCACCGTCAGAAGAGGCTGGCGGCCTCTTCATTCAGACGCTCGTCTTGCCAAATGATTCATAATTACCAACAATAGCCGCCTGGGCTTGTCTGAGGCTGTCCATGGAATCGAAGCTAGACAGCAGTTCGTGCTCATGGCATCCACTGGCCCTTGGTCTCCGAGCTCCAGATTCCGCCTTCGGGGTACAGGCCCATTTATCCATCTTGGCAGCTCGTGACATTCCGCAACAAGAAGAGCTTGTCGCGAGACAACAACGTGGTTGGCTCACCTCAGCCTCGAGGCGACCAAGGACGAGGTGAGCGGCGGATGCTAAGCAAAATTATCCGCGGGACGAGTCGCCTGTTGTCTTCACCACCTACACAGGAGCCCTACCCATCCAAGACTCGGCATGATAAGCCTCTGGCCTGGCCAAGCCCACCACGGGTGGAACAAGGAAACGAGGCAAAATGCCCATTTCCATCTTGCCGCTGCCGCAGAGCCTTCGCATGTGATTTGCCGTGGGGACAAGTCCTCATCGCTTGTGGCAGACCAAGCCCACCGTCTTTTGCGATTCTGAAGCATCGACCGACGATCGACTTTGCCTCGTCTGTACACGGCAAGTAGTAGCAGCAACGGCCACAGTGTGGGACATGTCGCCCTTGCAACTCGTAGCAGTCGTTTGGACATCAAATTGAAGCACTTCACAAGGGCCAAGTACGGCTTGGTGTCCTTGCATCAATTCTTGTGTCGCCATCCTACTCTTTGGCCCATGCAACTACCATCTACTTAGCCGCCCTGGCACGTTGTGCCCTTCTCGAACGCCTCCAGACACCCCATGGGGCCACCCCATCTAGCAGGGGACGTTGGAAACACTAGCACCAAGCCAACAACTAGCGTCCACACGAAGAACTTACACACAGCTTCTCGGCTACGGCGCTGCGGCCCTCGTGCCCATGGCTGGCTCAATCCAGCTTTCTTGGTATAATCTTACTGGCGCTCTCCACACTTGCTGTCAAGCACCCGTCCTGCACACTGCGGCATCCATGTCCGTCGAACCGTCAGGGATAATCTCCATGTCCTAGCCATCCCGTCCCCACTCCTGGGATCGCCTCTGGTACTCGCGCGTCAGATATAAGTACTGTACTCGTCGCCCCACGGCCATTCTGATCGTTCCTCACGGCCATCTGCAAACTCGGTGTGCGACCATCCTTCGTTACCTTCGGCCTTCTTGACTCTTCGTCGTCTCAACTCGTCGTTTGCCCAACATGGTCGGCATGGGAATGAGCGCCCCCAAGGGCAGCAGCAATGTCCGCGAGGATGCACCCCAGTTCGAAAAGGTCATCTGGTACAAGCAACCCAACATGCGCAAACTCTTCTGGCACAGCTCAGTTCTTTGCATTGCCTCGGCCACTACTGGTTACGATGGGTGAGTACAATTCAGCTTGACAAAAACGTGCTCTAGCTAATCCCAAATTTCAGTATGATGATGAACTCGTCGCAGCAGATGAACAAGTGGACCGAATACTTCGACGACCCCACCGGTAACCGCCTTGGTATAATGAACAACATGTACAACATTGGTTCCATCGTCAGTTTCTTCCTTGTCCCTTTCCTTACCCAATGGACCGGACGTAAAATCCCAATCGCTGTCGGCTGCGCCATCATGATTGCAGGTGCTCTCGTTTCAACCTTCTCCACCAGCTGGCAACTCTACATGGTCGGTCGTTTCATCCTAGGTTTCGGTAACTCGTTCGCTCAGATGTGCTCGCCTATTCTTCTCACCGAGATTTGCCACCCCCAACATCGTGGTATCTTCACTGCTGTCTACAACTGTCTCTGGAACTTGGGTGCTCTCTTTGTTGCGTGGATTGCATGGGGCACATCCCAAGTCGACAACCATTGGTCCTGGCGCTCCATTACCCTTCTTCAGGGTCTCCCATCGTTTCTTCAGCTCTTGTTCATCTGGTGGGTCCCAGAAAGTAAGTAGCATGGAAACAAATACCCATTTGTACATCAAGCTAACACGAGACCAAGGCCCACGTTGGTTGATCTCCAAGGAACGCTACGAGGAGGCGCTCAACACTCTTGCATACTACCATGCCGAGGGTGACCGTGATAACGTAACCGTCAACTTTGAATACACCGAGATGAGGGAAGCCATCCGAATGGAGGCCGATGCCAAAACCAACTCCAGCTACGTTGACTTCTTGAAGACCAAGGGTAACCGATGGAGGTTGGCCATTCTCATCTCCCTTGGTATCATTTCCCAATACTCCGGTAACGCCCTCTTCTCCAACTACATCAACTTGGTCTACACTGGTGCCGGAATTACTAGCCAGGATCAAAAGATGGCTGTAAGTCTAACTGCAATTCTTGCCAAAAGATTCTCTACTAACCCATGATGTAGCTGACTGGTGGTGAACGTATCCTGTCTCTCATCGTATCCACATATGCTGCTACCTTGATTGACAAGGTCGGACGTCGTCCCCTCTTCCTGGGCGCAACCACTGGTATGATGCTGTGTTTCGTTTGCTGGACCATCACCTGCGCCGTCTACGAGAACTCCGGCGAGACGAACAAGGGTGCCGGATACGCACAAATTCCTTTTGTCTGGCTCTTCGGTGTATGCTATGCCTTTGCCTGGTCTGGTCTGCTTGTCGCCTATGCTCTCGAGATTCTTCCCTACGCACTCCGTGCCAAGGGTCTTATGATCATGAACATTACCGTCCAGGCTATCCTCGCCGTTGGCGGTCAGACCAACCCTGTCGCTTGGGACAACCTCCCTAAGCACTGGAACCTGGCGCTTTTCTACACTCTGTGGATCGCCGTCGAGCTCGTCTTCGTCTACTTTGTCTACCCAGAAACCAAGGTATGTATCCGCATCTTTTGCCACATGAAGCTGTTGCTAACTATATACTTCAGGGACCCACTCTTGAAGAAATCTCGCGCATCTTCGACGGCGACGATTCTGTTCCCCATGTTGACATGCACGCCATCGAGAAGGGCGTCCACAGCGAGCACCTTGACAATCTTGGTTCCGAGAAGACGCCTCATGTCGAGCATGTTCGTGTTTAAGGGGTGCAAGCCCTCTTGCCTTGCAGTCTAGTTGTTGTAGTGATTGTAAGGATACAGTCTAGTATTTGCGAGTAGTTGCTTCTCAGAGCTCTATAGCTTTGATTACAATTCTTATATTGGTGCTTTATAGTATTCATACTGCATAACGTGATATCCTAATCTATTAATGAATTGTTAGTGAACGAAGGCTCGTGTACATGTAATTTATCTTCATGAAATTACTTGATTGCTTATGAGTATCAGCTATCCGAAAACTATCTCTATTCAGATCAATGACTACAATCTCGACTATTATACCAGGTGTTGCGTTCAAAATTTGTGAAATAATCCCTGCATGCCAAATTAATGAATCAAACTCATTCTGAAAAAGAAGCAACAGTTCATGAATAGTTACCCTCATCGTCTAAACCACGAAACAACTACAGCCTAGTAACATTTCAGGTAAGCTCAGTCTAAAGCCTAGAGTTAGTCCCACCAACGAAACTTAGAAAGTGTACTCATGGCGGAAGTAGCCCCCGAAAATCCCTAGTGCTTATTGTTTCACCCTGAACTGGAAGTGGGGTATATCGTTGCTGAATTGGAAGTTTGGTATGCATGTGGCACAATGGGTATTCAGGCAAAATGTATCAATGACTGCTGTAAATGTTGGTACTACATATAGATCTACATACTACGCCTTAGCTGATTGGACTGTTCGTTTACAGTCCAAAGGCGGCCGTTTGCCTTACATGTAGATCTAGACATCAATCCCCAGTTGATTGGACTACTCATTTACAGTCGGAAGGCTGTGTTCTGCCTAACGCTCCTACGAGCGTGTCATGTATTTTCACTTGGTTGTCATGTCTTTCTAAATGTATCTGGCTAGTTTTCATTGCAACCTCGTGTTGTGTCATACTGATTCCATTAATGACTGAGCTAAAGCTATGGTGATATGCAACCACCATGAAGACTGATCTCTAATAATTCCATGATACTAGTTTTGTTCCTTTCGCTCAAAAGCATAATTCCAATGCATACTCGTTTTGGAAATCTCTGCAAAACAAGGCGTGCAATGTTTAATATCGTCTGAAACAACCAACAGATCGCTTGTATAGCATTGAGCTGTGATTGCAAGATATCACAATGAGCTAACATCACAATGTAAATCAACACTTCGTTAAGAGGTATGTAAGATCAGGCGAACCACCAGGCAACCACCTCATACTTCGAATATCTCCAAGATATAGCTCAAAGTCGAATATAAAAAGACGTGCAATACCCAGAAGCCTCTCCACACAGCACGGAACTCCACCTCAACCATCCACTTCAAACAATCTCACCTTAGCAAAAAGGAAGACTTTCAAAAAAAAAAAATTACCTTTCAAAATGCAATTCCTCACCACCATCACCCTCACCCTCGCTCTCGCCTTCTCCCCGTCCGCAATGGCAGCCCCAAACGCCATCGCGAACACGGACCTCCTTCCCCGCGACATATCTAGCATGCCCAATGGCATGAAGTCGCTCCTAACCAGGGACGCCACGGCCGACTCGATGACCCTCGAGAAACGTGCAACTTGCGTTTCTGCATGCCTCTCTGGCTGCGGCTTCTGCGGCAGCCAGGGATGTCTCGCCAATTGTCAGATTAACTGGTATGTTGAATTTCAACCTTTCTTCCCCTTTTAGAATCGAATCAACGATGGAGTTGCGAGCTAATTTGTGTAATGCGCAGTTCCATCTGTTGTGCGATTCACAACGGGGTTTGCACGGACTGTGGTACTCAGTACGAGTGCGACCAGTAGTGGTGTGATTGGTATAGTGTTGCGAGGAGGACTACACGCTCGTTTATACTTGAGAAGTTGGGAAGATCGATAAAATGCCGTAGCTTTGAATATATATATATGCGATCTTCAATAGTGCGTGTGTATGGCTATGTTGAGTAAGGACGCTGAGAATGTGTCGTACCAAGCTGCTTCGGGTTTGTTCATCTTTTTCCAATATTGAATGACACTAAGAAAACATAGTGAATAGCACTAAATTCATCTAAGCATAAGTATCGTATTCCTATGTCGGCAGAAAGAGAATGCAGTGTCAAAAGTCAAAGCGAATCTCGTTTGTTCTAGCAGGACTGATGCGTCTTAGCACTGAAAGTGCGTCGGCAATTACCAAATTACTTAAGAACAGAGTCACCGAAAGCTACGAAACATTACAGATGCTATCATCAAGCTACTATAGGAGGAAAAAATTATGCATGACTTATTAACGGCCGGGAAGAAGGTTCGGGTTGCGGAGAGTTTTTTATGCAGGGTGTAAGCGCGTACCACACTAGTGCGGTGGGTCACCGTCGGGTCCCCAATGTCATCACCGTCTGATAACGACGAACACCCCAAACCATTTCCCCAAAGGTTGCAAAAGAAACTTCGACACCACCACAAGCCCATCAACTTCATCTATCGAACGCGGTTTCACCGGATCTTACAATTTGATTTTACGACTATACGAGCGCAACTGCGATGTGTTGGAAGAATACAAAGAATGAACATGGATTGAGGGAGAATGAGTTGGGTCGGTCTGAATCATGGGGGACTTGAAGAGCTTGATAGGCGAAGAGCTACTTCCAGGATGTTGGGCTACAACAAGGATCAGTTTTCGACATGTTCGACACGTACAAATTACTTGGAGGACCGGGGCGAGTGAAGACGAACGTCGACAACGTATACGCTACGAAACACCAACCGTGCAAAGCTGATCCACCCATAATACCTTTCGAAATCCTGGACCGACATCGTATTACCGTGATTACGATCTTACATCAAACAAGTGCAAACCGCCACCGTTTCTCTGAACCGCCAGCTTTTCTGGACAATCATGATTACCACGCGAAATGTTGGACACTCCGGAGCACCTTATTTTCCAATGAAAGATCAATCCGATCTTGCACAGGACTGGGCTTAGCTTCAACCTATGGATCCTCTTACGCATAGCTCGGTATTTATGTCCACTGCATTTCACAGTCGGTGATATCGCCATCACGATCCGCAACGAGCGACAAGAAAAGACGACCTCATGCACTCAAACACACCAACAACCCTAGATATTGGGAAACTTTGGAGTTTAATATCTATTGGAAGCTCAGAATGTCATTTTTTGAAACCCTTACCTGTTTATGGCCTTCAAAATGGACGAATCGGTTTAATAACGCGACACCTCAACGATTACGCAAGAGAAGACTTCCGCTTTGATAATGTTGAACTACGGTACACCAAAAAGGGCTCGAGTACTCTTGAGGTATCTTCATCTTGAAGTCTCGAGCCTTGATTGAGACTAATAATTCTTGGCAGGGCTTGCACGACGATTTACCACATCCGGATAAGCAGGGAGCAAAGCCAGTATCATGCATGATATTCAAAAAAACAGCTCATACCGAGAAGCGTTGGGATCGTTATCACTAAAGCAAGATCAAAACTAATCATTCAAAGCAATCATAGACTCATTCAGTAACACTCATGGTTTCCAGACCCTACCCTCTCCAACCCCTCCGTCATACGCTCCATCGAGAAAAATCGACCAGCCACCTTATCTCCGAAGCCAATGACTTCATTATGCCTGTTATTTTTCGCCTCACCCATATCCACCACTTACCATGCGCAGCCATAAGACTGGGCTCGTGACGTAGCCCTTACCGCACTTTGCATTAGCACTACAGTCGTCGTAGGTAGCGCACTGGAGCTAAGCATCACCACCGTCACCAGCAGCAATCCAGCATCACTTGCCATCACAGGGGTTACTGCAAGCTTTTCCACCAGTAGATCCTGCTGCAACCGAAAGCAGATTCGTAGTGGCACGTGTTGCTCCTTGCATGTCAACATGTCATATGCACTTCGAGTGGTCTCGCGACGGGAGTTCAGCGACTCGTCAACCGGCGTAAAAGAGATGTCACAGTACATGCAGATGTCGTCTCGCAGAGGGTACTCAGCGTACTTGCAGTATTGGGCAGGGTCGACGCTCCCGGGGACTTTGCATGACGTATTCGTTGAGGGTTAGCAAGCGCAAGATTGACGAGAACTTGGAAATGAAGAAGAGAAGACATACACCTAGGGGACTGTATACCTCGATCGAAGCTGCATGGGCTCAGCAGTAGCATCGACAAGATTTGCATTGGCCTGAAGGGGGAGAGCAAGAAGACCGAAAAACCTCGTGATGACGATTGGGATACTCGAAAGTTTAAGAGGTAGGCAAGTAGGCAAGTAGGCATATGGTAAGTGATTGTGATGTGTTTGGTGGCATTTTCTTCACAGCAGGATATCATCTTTCTCTACAGTTCCTCCGTTTGCTTCACGCCATGCCCATGTTCCGTTATCTCCGTCACTGCCTCATCCTCATCCCAAGCCCTCCATCATTCATCTCTCTTCCCATCCCAAATATTCTTTGTATGCCATCTTCAATGGCTGTTCGGAGTAAATTTGGTCATGGTTTGCATCAATGCGACAAAAACATCGCTGTACATAACCATTGCTACGTACCAAGAACGAGCAAAGTCCTAACGGATCAAAAAAAAAGAAAAAGAGATGACATACCGAGACTACTTGGCTTTGTGCCTGATAAATTCAGCCCAAAGGATGTCTCATGTTCATTGTGTAATGCACTGCAGTACTTTTTGGGCTAGGCTGAGCCAGCTCAAAGCTGCAACTGAGAAGGCCCAATTATGGGCCATAGATGCACTCCAAGCACTGACCTGACTCTACGGAGAAATGGGAATTATTTGAGTAGGCCCAATTGGCATTCCTCGAGTCCCAGCTCGGCTGTACTACAGCCCAGTTACAGAGGCACGCCCCCATTGTGGCTAAGCGAAGGTGTGAAGAGAAGAGAGAGAGGGGGTTAGAAGTGGCCAAGTCTGATCGGAATGCGAAAAAATAAAAGTGAGGTTTCAAGGTCTACGCCGCTGATGTGTGGCGTTTCCAGCTGTAGATCAATCGAGTATGCGATCTGAGTAGGAGGTACAAGAATGTAAGGGCCGAGCCGCGGAGAGGCTTGCAGATTGTCCCTGCGTCAGAAAAAACAGCGTTACTGTTAGGCGTCCCACACCCCCGCACTCAGCTTAGGATCTCACGCCGTATCCTGTGCTACTAGGCGGGGAAGGGTATTCAGGAGGATAGTAGTGTACGCTCCGAAGAGCATTCGAGTCCTTCGACTATTGCTGTAACACTAGCCATCAACGGCCAAGAGTACAGTAGTAGTCCTAGCCAAAGTTACACAAAGCTTGCATCATCCGCACTCAGCAAAACTCGACACATTATGAGCTCTTCTACCATGGAAGACTACTCGCTATGCATTCAAGCTGCGGTTCTTCAATCAGTCTCATGCAAAAAAGCACTCAAGGGTCGAGATAAGAAGTTGGGGCACGCAGGGTAGGTAAAGTTGAGATTGGTGAGCCAAAGGAGCTCAATTCGCTTAATGATATCGCTAGAATTACCAGGAACGCTCAAAAGAAAGAAAAGAGTAAACAAAAGAAATATACAAGGTCAGGCCCGGTCGATGGCCAATCATCTCCATACATGATTGGCTGCATCGAACCAGATATGGTTCTGAGGGTGCATGTACAGGTCGGCGCAATCTGTGAGACGCGCAGCACCCCCGCTCCATGTTGGCTGCCGAATGCTGTTGTGACAAAAGGTGGCTTGGGACGCCAACTAGCATTGTAGCGCGTTGTGATATGCAGTCGCAGGATATGGTCCTTGGTCTAGGAATGGGCCACAAAGAGATGGACGCGCGTTGCTTACTGCGGAGGAACACCAACGGGGTGAAGGAGACACCAATTGTATGCATGTTTCTGCAATACGGGTAATGGCACAGACCAACAAGGTCTTAGAGTAACTTCTGGGTTTCGGATTTGTGGAGGCAGACATTCCATGGGTATCTCAAGAGGAAACGGGGAGGCCACTGGCCATTCGAAAGAGCTCAAATGCAAGCCCTGGCGTTTCTCGTACCATCATCTCAACGTCAGGCCGTAGCGAGAGGCTGGGGTTTGCACGGAAGGCCTGAATGATAACATCCCGTAGGCCGCGGTCTGAGTGGAAGGTGGATTCGTATGCCTCTTGGCACGCCTCTGGAAACTCGGGACTAGCGAGATGCAACTCGATCTGATCGACAAACTTGCTGCGTGCGAGCGCCTTCAGGCCAGCGATGCCATATCTGCAAGAAATTGTTAGCCCGTGTCTGTCATCGGTGGCGGCTGAGTGATTGGAGAGGCAGGAAAAACGCTGACGCGTTCGGTTTCGAGAGGGCATTTTGACTTTTGCAAACATCCATCATTGGCCTGTCATGTACTCTTCGAGGGAAAAGGAAAAACAGAAAGGAGGTGTGCATGGTGTGGGGGAAAAGGTAACAAAAGCGTTGATTGGCGTTGTGTTCATGTTGGTGACGCATATGGCGGGGGTGGTCGGCGTTTGAAAACGCCGTGCGACGCACAGCATCACGGGAACCAACTCTGCAGATGCAGATGAAAGCCACTCCGCAAGGCAGGGATCAGGATAGAGGAAGGAAAAAACAAGCATGGCAGAAAGGTGTGAGGGAGGGCGGTACATACTTCTCAGCGATTGCGTACACTTTGGCATGTGCGACGAGATGTGCAGACTGAATTTCCGACTCTGGCTCGGATTCTACGCTTTCAAGATCGTCATCTTCAAGAATTTGGTCGACCATCGGGGTGGCGGCAAGCTTAGCGGATGCATCAACATTCTGGAACATTGGCTCGTTAGGTGGAGGGTTCACTGGTGCAGCAGCGGCTACAAGGGCCAATAACGGGTCGTCGTTAGGGTCAAGAGTGAATTTCCGTGATGGTGTTTGCCTTTGTCGGAGGGATGTTGGTCGATTTGATCGTTGTGAAGAGCGGCGCGAAAGTGGCTTTTTGCTTAGGTAGTCCATGTGATAGAAGTCTGCGCAGGGTCAGCACAACTCATGAGATTGCCATGGCTGTTTAGGTGCTTACAGTGGATCATGTGTTCTACAGCCTCCGCGTCATCTTCGCTCAGGTCAATGACTCCACTCTCTGCCTCTCTGAAGCCGCCTCGACATGCGCCCTCGAAAAAGGTCGATCTGGTTGCGAGAAGTATGCGGTGTACTTGGTATCTTTTGGTTCCACAAACGATGGTCAGATCTGAGTATTGGCCACATTGAAACAGTCTGAAAAGACTTAGCTGGGGTTGAATAGACGGCAAGGGGCAACTTACGAGGCCAATGCAGACTTGAGTTCGATCATTGGGGCGTCCATTGTGTGAGTAGAGTGTGTGTGATTGCGTGGTATGTGTTTGTCGACTCGGACTGGCGGAGGGAGGCTATTTGAAGCAGATGTTTGTACACCCAGGACCCTTGCTTAAAAGCAAAAGAAAAGAAGTGCAGAGCAACGGCCGCACTGTTATGACGGGTTTAATCCTAGTTTGCTACGCAACAGTGCGTAGGGGTACGTAGGGGTCGGCGATGATCTCACGGAAGCGCCGTGCGGGCCCGAGTGTATGGTAAGGCTGATGAACCAAAGGTACCTAACTTGCCGGACCGTGAGGAGCTGTGGATGAGGCTGGTAGGGGCGGGCCGGCTAAAACTTGTCGTGGTAATTATGGAGAATTGCAGATCAAAAGTGCAAGGAGGATGGTGATGGTACCAGGGCGGGACAAAGGCTCTCTTGTAGGCTTTGCCCTACCGACTCGCAGCAATGGCACGCTGGCGTCAGTCGCGGAGGACGCGCCCACTTGGATGACATGGGGTGGTCCATGGACCGGTTCCAGGCAAGTCACAGGGTGTCCCTCTGTTCTATCAGCGGCCCAAAATTTTGAGCTGACACGCAACGCTTTCGCCAGATGAACCGAGTGGCTTGGCTTTGGCGTAGCGTTTCCTGGCTAGAACCAGACTGGGCGACCTTGCTACAAGTGCATCTGGAACAGCAGGGTCAGGAATGTCACGCGAAAGCCTAATGGTCTAGTGGCTGCAGTACCATGCTGAGGGCGACGTCTGAGGGCGGCATGAGCGCATGCAAGGCCCAGGGGACGTGGAGGCTGGCCAAACGAGCGGCAGAGCACCATTACAGGAGGCAAATGACCTTGAAAACGCGCAAGACGATGCACAATCATTTGCTTTGCGCATCAAAGCCTGCCTGGTACTGACTGACTCCTTGCAGTCGGCGAAACACGGTTGCCGTCCTCCGCGATGGAGGCCGTGGAGCCAAAGAACCGAGGTGGCGGAGTCGATGGGAGATGGCAGAGAGTAGGGAGCTTCTGGACTCATTCCACACCATGCTGCACCGTGTCTCTTTGGAGATGCGCCACAGCGATGCAGCTGGTGCAGCTGCAACTTGTGCATCTCCAAGTGGAGTTGAAACGTTGCTGCATCCTGCCATGAACAGGAAACGAAGAAATTATGCCCGTGTCGACTCTGCTGCCCCATCCAACATGCATTTCTGTCTGCAAGTGGGTCTTGGGGTGCTGTCGGTCAATGCCAGTTGCAACAGATCAATGGCAGGCTGGGAGCGGAGATGCAACAATTGTGAGCATGGACACTGAGTGCATGTGAGTACATGTGTACTGTAAGTACAAGCTTGGTAGACGCTTGTATCGTCTCCAAGCACTGCTGCTCGAGACTTCACGCGGAAGAGGTCCAGACAGAGCATTGGCCACGTGCCGCAAGCCGCAAGCCACGCCCACGCCGACGGAACAGCGATATGATGCGATATGATCTGATCGGATACAGTTGTGGCAACGCTATCGCCAGTCTAGATGGTGCTAGGCGATCAGGGCAAGCTGAGAAGGAGAAGAAAAAAGGCGTGCGCGATTGGTAGGCTGCGGAGAAACAGCGCGAGTGCGAGCAGGGCTCAGCCGCAGATGGACTAAAGGGCCGATGGTCTAACGGATTGATATTTGGTGGTTGATGGTCAGAGTGCAGTGTGTGGTGTTGAGTTGAGCGTGTTGTTTGCCAAGCCAAGGCCTGTTTGGGGGGAGGCAGCCGAAGTGGAAGGGCGGGAGAGGGAAGCGGCGACAGGCGACGGGTGACCGGGGGGAGGGTGAGTGAGTGGACCGGCCGCCTCGCCAAAAGCTGACGTCGCCAGTGGGACAAGGCCAATGGCCGAGCAGTCGGTCTTGACTGCAGACACGCAGAAACTCCCCGTGCCGTCGTCCTTGTGTGTGCGTGTGTGTGCTTCGGATTCGCATGTGTTTCCTGGTTGCAGGCACAGGCTTCGTGACAGACTAGCGCCTGTTCTTTCCACCCTCGCCCCCGTTGCCCAGCTCCCCCCACCCTTTGAGCAACCCCGCCCCAGCTCCATCATGGCCGATTTCAAGCTATCAGCCACCCTGCGCGGCCATGAAGACGACGTGAGTCCAGCCTAGACTGTGCACGTCCTACACACACACAGAGACACACTAACACTCGCCCTAGGTTCGCAGTGTAGTCTTCGCCTCGCCCGCCTCCATCTTCTCCGCCTCGAGAGACTTCACCGTACGCGCTTGGACACAACAATCGGCCAATCCACCCGTCTGGGACAGCTCCATCAAGACACATGGCAAGGAGTTTGTCAACTCACTTGCCATTGTCCCTCCCTCGTCGTCCTTTCCCGACGGTCTCGTCGTTTCCGGCGGCAAAGATCAAATCATCGACGTACGCTCACCCACCAAGACGCTCGATTCCGACGCCGACGCCCTGCTGATAGGACATGGCAACAACGTCTGTGCTCTCGACGTTAGTGAAGATGGTCGGTATATCGTGAGTGGCAGTTGGGACATGGAGGCCCGTTTGTGGCAGGTTGGCAAGTGGGGTGAGTCTACTGTGCTGCAGGGTCACACTGCGTCGGTGTGGGCTGTCCTTGCCTTTGATGAGAACACCATCATCACGGGATGCGCCGACAATCAAATTCGTGTCTACAACATCTCGGGCGGTACGTCTCCAGTGCGCTCGATCCAGGCACCAGAAGTTGTACGCGCTCTCTGTCGATTGCCTTCGGATCACCCTTCGGGAGCTCAATTCGCCTCCGCAGGCAACGACGCCATCATCCGCCTATGGACCATTACTGGAAAACAGGTGGCCGAGTTACATGGCCATGAAAACTTCATCTACTCACTTGCCGTCCTCCCCAACGGTGGGATCGTAAGTGCCGGTGAAGATCGGACTGTGCGTGTGTGGGAAAACAATCAGTGTATACAAACCATTACCCACCCAGCCATCTCAGTATGGTCAGTGGCTGTGTGCAAAGAGAACGGGGACATTGTCACAGGTGCGAGTGATAAACTCGCGCGTGTCTTCACCCGCGACCAATCCCGTTATGCCGCCGAAACCGAGATCCAGCAGTTCATCGACGACGTCAAAGGATCGGCAATTCCACAACAAACTGTGGGCAATATCAACAAGGAACAGCTGCCAGGGCCTGAATTCCTTGCCCAGCGATCCGGTACAAAGGAGGGTCAGGTACAAATGATCAAGGAGATGAACGGAAATGTTTCAGCATACCAGTGGTCAGCTGCCGCCAACCAATGGGTGAATGTTGGCACGGTAGTTGATTCGGCCGGAAGTGGTGGACGCAAGATATCTCATGCCGGCAAGGAGTACGACTATGTCTTTGACGTTGACATTGAAGATGGCAAGCCCCCACTGAAACTGCCATACAATCTCAACCAGAACCATTACGAAGCTGCGCGCAAGTTCATCGAAGACAACGAACTACCACTCACGTACTTGGACCAAGTCGCAAACTTCATTATTCAAAACACACAGGGTGCAACACTAGGCCAAAGTAGCGCGCAGGGCGCGGATCCCTGGGGTTCAGATGCACGCTACCGCCCGGGAGACGCTAACCAGGTCCCCGCGCAACCACAACCCGCACCATCGCCACCCAAGATACTTCCGCAAAAGGATTACCTTCCCATTACGGCCGGAAATCATAAAATAATCTTCAAAAAGCTCACAGAGTTCAACCAGGCTTTGGTTGATGATGGCCAAAAGGGCATTTCGCTGAACCCCTCGGATATTGAGCAACTCAGCGCCACTGTCAGTGCGCTTGAGAAGGGAAACGGCAAGGGAATAGACATTACTGGTGTCGAGCTGCTCCTGAAAGCAGCGACCCAATGGCCAGCAGAAAAGCGGTTGCCCGCGCTCGATCTGCTGCGGCTAGTCCTCGCCTTCGAGGAGCCAGCTGCTTTCCTTGTGTCACCTGAGCAAAACCTACTACCAGCCCTTATCGAGTCAGATGTCTTCACCGGGTCCTCTCCACCGAACAACACTATGATGGCAATACGGTGTCTCAGCAACCTGCTCCAGACTGAGAAGGGTAGACTTCTTGCAAGCAAGGAGTTTGACAACATCCATCCTTTGGTGTCACCGTTCCTTACCTCTACCAACCGCAACTTGATCATTGCGCTCACTACGCTATACATTAACTATTCGGTGCTTCTGAATTACGAGAACAATGCAGACCGGGCGCTATCACTCCTTGATGATCTATCAAAGGTTCTCACCACAGCCACCGACTCTGAAGCTGTTTACCGTGCGCTTGTGGCTACTGGTACGTTATTGTGTCTGGGTCCCGACTTTTGCGAAGCTGGTCGCGATATTCTTCAAATAGGCGATGCCGTCACCCGTGCCGAGCAAAAAGTCAAGGAGCCTCGAATCCGGAATGTCGTTGCCGAGATTCGCCAACGGCTGCAGGGTTAGCAATGGCTTTTCGGCTACTAACGCTCTGAAATTCTCCATGCATGCGGACATTGTATTATAAAGCTGAAAAGACGCGGATTGCATTGCATTGCATGAAGCCAGGTGCTTTTTCTTTTGGGTATTCCATAGATGGGGGAGAGGTGCATTGTGGTGACGCACTACAATATGTGCCTAGTACCTACAGCGGGGCAGCAGACATCAATACATGCCTACATACATATGCAAGCAACCTGCAGCTTAATCCAGTGCTTCTCCACAAGCGACTGTGCGTGCCGAGAGCGAAAAGAAGGAAAATCTCATACTAACGCCTATGCGTGCAACCCACCCCTCGTCTACGACTCTCCAGTTTGCTCTTCCGCACCCCGCATCTCGGTAAATTCCAGTCCTGCTAGGTTAACCTGCAGCAGCGGTCATGTCAAGCTACGTCAACCCACAGTCAGCAAGAGTGGCGGGCAATTGATGCTAAAGACGCAAAAATCCCTCGTGACCATTGTCACAGTCTGGCCATGAGAAAAATATGTGCTAGCCTGGCTTTCTACCGGTGCAGTGACCGACATTGCCACATCTGCGTCACAAACCACAATTGCGTTCTTACGTATTGGCTTACATCATCGTTCAGTAGTTGCTACTTTGTACACTTGTAGATCGCTCGCTTGGTACTTTGCACATACAATGGAGGGAGATCAAGCTGTGGAAATTGGAAGGGGAAAAAGAAGAAAGAACGTTGCGTGACCGCCGTTTGCGTGTTTGCTTCTTCCTACTCCAGGGACAAAGATTCTGCACGTTACATTTCTCGCCAACGCTGAGCATAGTGTGTAAAGCACGCAAGCATTCTTTTTCCCTCTGAGTCTGGTACCGTGCCGTTTCTTTTGCTTCATTTTCGAGCAGCAAGGACAAAAGCAGGCATTGACCTTGTGCATACTTCCATACTTTCGGTTCGTAAGCCGCGGATAAAATGAGACTAGGTTGTGGCATTAGGTAAAGAGGCCGGTGTCGCATTCTCTTGGTTACATGCTATGCTAGCTGGCTTCCTAGCACTTGTGGGAGAAGAAAAAATCAAGAAAGGAAGCTATGGATTAGCTTCGTTCCCATCACCACCATCACTCATCTTGGTTGGCAATCGTTCTGCTGACTCGCCACCGCATTTATGAGCAATACTTAACGTTTTGGCAGATGTGCATGCTCACACGCAGCTCTTTTGCCTAAAGGGAAGATAGGGGGTTTGAGCCGGGCAGCATGGACGTAACCTTTGAGTCAAATTGGGAATCTCTCTTTGCATGCATCGGTGAAAGTGACAGGGCGAACGCGACGCTGACTCGAACAACACTCTACTTTCCAGATACCAGCGGCTCTCTGTTTTAGGCCTCATTGGCCCGAATCGGCGCTTCCGGAACACGGTGTGGTACCAATGACGGCAATAGCACACGTGAACGCGTGTACACTTCGTTGGCTTTGTCCGACGTGGCTCTACAGCCTCGTGGCCCGATTATTGCATCGTGATATGAACCGGCCATGTGTGCGTGATGGGCTGTGCTGTGCGAGTCTGGTCGGCATGTCGGTGCTTGCCAATCACCGACTTGTTAACACCTACTAGTATGGGGTAGGGCGCTTTGGGATGGACGCGCCAAGGCGTGTTGCGTAGTTGGTGTGAGGCGATGTGAATGGACGGGTGGCGGTGTGTCGAGGTGTTGCGTACGCGGCTCTTCTATTGTTCATGGTACCGGTTGTCGCATGTGTGGTGTGTGGCGGTAAAGATATATGGAGTGCTTGTCGAAGAGGGCGAAGTTGAGGAGATATATACTAGTACATATTGGGATTAGCGCAATACACTTCCAATCGTTGATACCACTGCTTCTTCCCCAGATTTGCGACGGCATATACAATATGAGCTTTAGGAAATCAGTAACTAGAGATAACTGATATCTTGAGAGTGAAATGTCTCACATATAAATCCTGAGCCTCAAAATAGCTTCTCAACGGTTTTCCGTTCGCTGACGTCAAGATACAAGCCAAAGGAAGTCATGAAAGCATCATTCTTACGAATTGCATTATGCAAAGGTAGTTAGGCGCAGAATATAGAGATGAGATGGATGAACCCAAGTATTGTTAAAGTTTCAGCTGAAGCATCTCACACCAATTCTTCTTGCTCTTGTACTGACTTGGTTGCATTACAATTCACCCAAAGCTCCACGGAACTCGACTTCAGCTTCCCGAAACAATTGATATCGGATAAATAGACAGCTAAGATGTCAGGAAAGAACGAGCAAGGATTCATTGACGTCAAGCAAAGAAACGGTACAGCTACATCACGTAAACCACTCCAATCTCAACCTGACACCTCACAGTTCTCAACGCACCACTGCACAAGCACTCCTCCGAAAGAAACGCCTCATCTTCCCTCCCCTCATCCATGCATGCAGGAATGTGCAACAGCAGCAACCCCATCGCCGCCATCCTCACAAACGCCTTCCTCGACTTCTCCTCCTCCAACGGAACGGACCTGCGCAAAGCCGGCGTAGGCCCCGGCCAACGCTTCTGCCTCGAAGCTTCCATGTGGAAAAGTGCAGCGGAAAAGGGGATCGGAGAGGTTCCCCGTGTCAAGCTGGAATCGACACATATCAAGGCGTTGAATAGTGTGGGGTTGGATGTACTTAAGAAGTGGGCCGCGGAACCTGAGACCGAGTCTGCTCAGGATAAAGTGGTGAGGCCGGGAGAGGGAAAGGAGAGGTGGGCGCGGGAAAGTAGGGATATTGGGGCTAAGGATCCGAGGTCTTGAAGGTAATGTTGGGTTGATATTGGGATGGGGAAAGCAAGAGACATGTTTGGAATAATTTAGTTATGCGTCAAGGATTTTGAGAAGCTAAAGTATGAAACAATAGCTTCTAAACTTCTAGTCTCAGCAGCTTGGGTTTCATTAAAGAGTAACTGATTGCTGTATAAGTTCATATTGAATCTAGAAACTTTCAACGTCAGATACTAGATCACGAAAACAGTCTTCCCTAACCGTGACTTTTACTTCTAGGTCTTGTATTCCCGTGCAATATCAAACACTTGCTTAGGCGTTATACAACGTTGATAGATGATTCTTTTATTAAAGCATGTCATTTCATTTGATGCTGCTATGAATTCTTGAAAAAACCTGGTTCATTCAACCCACATCGAAATCATTACAAAGGTATCATGTTTTTTTCTTCAATGCCAATTCCACCGGAGCCACTAAGGGCAAAATCAAGCATATGCAAACCGATCAAGCGCCATTAAAATGCAACTCTTACTGCTCAATTTCCAAATTGTTTATACTTGGATCTCGTTCCTCTCCGCGGGCTCGAGGATACCGCCGTGGGTACCACTCTGCTCTGCCTTGCTGAAAGTACGGCCACCAGGACCCATGTGGAGGCGGTCCGTATCGACAAGGCCGTCTCTCTGGAGAGTTGATGCGTCCCACTTGCTACTAGTGATGGGGTTGACGTGCAGGACGTACATGGTATCAATCTCCTCAAGAGAGCGGCCCTTGGTCTCGATCATGAAGAAGTAGACGACGAAGAAGAGGATCACGAGGGAGACGGCGAAGACGAGACCGTAGAAATAGTCGATGCGGTCGGTGATCAAGGTGGAGCAGAAGGAGATGATGAAGTTGAAGAGCCAGTTGGATGCAGTAGCAAGACCCATGCAGGTAGCACGGTAGCGAGCAGGGTACAGCTCTCCGACAATAGCCCAGACAAGAGGTCCCCAAGTGGTAGCGAAAGCTGCGATAAAGAGGCAGGTGAATACAATCATGATGTTTCCGGCTTGAGGGGTACTGAGAGGGTTCTGGTGGTCAAGCTGGTAGTGGCCAATAAAGGAGTAGATGAAGAGGCAAATGGCCATCCAGGCAGCACCAGCCATCATAGCCTTGCGGCGGCCGACATTCTCGACAATCCAGAGGCCAGCGATGGTGGCAACAACGTTGACAGTTCCGAGAATGATGGAGGTGACATACGAGTTGCTGAGACCGGTTGCGGCGAAAATAGTTGTGCCGTAGTAAAAGAAGTAGTTGGCGCCGGTAAGTTGCTGACCAGCCTGGAGAACCATTCCGAGTAGAGTACGGTACAGCATGCGAGGGCCGGTAAAGATTTCGTGCCATGGGTGATCGCCACCAGCGGCTTCGGCCTCGAGCTTCTCCTGAATTTCGGCAATCTCAGCATCGATAAAGGGGCTGTGAGGGTCGACTCCGTTCAAGCGGGCCATGTTTGCGCGAGCATCCTCAACGTTGCCTTTGCGGTATGCGTAACGAGGGGACTCTGGCAGGAGCAAGATTGTAGTTCCGAGAAGGATAGCCCAGAGAGCGGACAGACCATTGGGAATACGCCATTGGGCGCTGTTGATGTAGCTCTTCTCAGTGCCATAGTTGACCATGTATGCGGTCCAGATACCAAGGGTGATGAAGAGTTGGTAAGAGGAAACGGTAGCGCCACGAATTCGCTTGGGAATGGACTCGGATTGGTACATAGGCACGACGGTCGAAAGAGCTCCGATACCAAGACCAGCGGTAAATCGACCCATTGCAAACTGTACCCAGACGTTCTTGCTGGTAATTTCAATGATCACACCAATGATGTAGAAGAAGGCGGAACCGGAGATGGTAAGACGACGACCGAAGGTGTCAGCAAGAGGAGCTGAGCCTAAGCATCCAAAGAGGGTACCGACACTGGTTGATAATTAGAAGTGTTCACTTCATCATCAGAGATGAAAACTTACGCTAGAAGACCAACAATGGCACCTTGACGCACAGCAGAGAATTTTCCGTCTTCGCCAAAGCGGTTCTTGAAATCATCCATCTCAAGGAAACCGGAAATTTGTCCAGACTCGTAGCCGAACATGAAGCCGCCGATACTAGCAACAGCACCAAGGATGACAGCAATAGCAGGTACTCGGCCCTTTGGTTCAAGGGCTGCATTCTGTGGAGCATCGGAGTTGCCCCTGGCTGGTGTGCCAGCAGGAGTGCCGCTTTCAGGAGTGCCCTTTCCTGGCACTCCATCAGCAGCAGTCTTTTTATTAAGGAAACGCGACAAGACCATTTTGGCGGTCGACGGTTGATTAAAGATATATAATGGAAATGTGGTAGACTAAGAATTAGCTCGTCCGCAGCGTGGGGTGTACTTCTCACGGAAGCTGAGCTGGAGAGAAGCTGGAGAAGGGGAGACCAGTGTGGATTTCGAGGGGGACGTTGTACCGTATATATAGCGAAACTACGCGGAGACGGGGTTTGCACATAGGGTCTATTGGCAGTGGAGCCCCAGTGCCAGTTTCATCCGCATGCCCACAAGACCAACTTTTTCCAGAAGCCCTAAGCATGGAGGGGAAAGGAGACATGCTCGCACGAGCCCGGGGAGCCCGGGGCGAATGATGACATCGCAATGTCAGGTTGGAGCTGACCATGGGGCAGCCTCTCACAAGAGAGTCTAAGGCGGAGGTCTGCGGCCGCGAAATTTCTGAACCGCTCAACATCGGACAGCAGTTGGACGCCAGAACGCACGGACGTTGATAGCGTTTTGATCGGCCCACCGACGTTGTTGCACCTGAACAATGTTTTTTTTCTTTTGCAATTAGCGCCCGAAGGACACGGTCAATGAACCCCGCGGCACTCTTTGAGTGACAGAAAAGACGGATAGTGAATGAACATCTACCGTAGCTTTGCAGACAATAGCAACAGCAAGGGTCTGAAGAACGATGAAGTCCTCACGACCATGTATGTACGCATATAAATGGCTGTTGTACATCCGACATCCGACCAATGGGCAGATTAGGCGACTGAATTTGCAGTTTGTACTAGGGTATAGACGCGTCTGCGATGTCGACAGGGCGAACAAGTGGCTCCGATGACATAACGTGGTGCAGGCGAACTGGGTGCACGGACGTGGCGGCACGGATGATAGCCGCAGAGCCTCAAGGCTTTGTTGAATGCTGGGTGGTCGCATTCGGAAGCCCAGGAGTGCACCGAAAAGTGGTTCGACTGATGGAAGATATGCGTTTTATGCGACTCATGCAGTCAAACTACTGCATCAGGTGTAGCTGCAGATTTCTTCGCATTTTGTCTCGATTAGTGTCCCTGCCTATGGCCAGCAGTCGTAGAAAGGTGTACTGTATGCTCCACAACACACGATAGTGTACGTTCGACAATGGCGGCCATTGTTGCTGCACCCGCGAAACATGGGTTTTCTGGAAAGCCCATCAGCTTTGTTGTGAGTATGCCACTGCGTGCAAGTTTCGTGGTTGTCCTGACGTGCGCCGGTCTTGGCCGACGTATGATGAAAACCTCATCTCCGACTCCGAGGTTGCAGCGCTAGCGTCCCACTTTGCTTCACCATGCAGGAAAACTTCGATCAAGGTCCCTGAAGATTTCGAGAAAAAGAGGGCCGCGGTGGAGTCCAGTGAGCGCATGGCGGGGCGAGTATCGTGAGCAGTGCCGATATCCAGGACATTGCCCCTGGAGCAAATTTTGAGTCCGGATAATGTTCGGGTGACCGAGGGGGTACCGGGAGACAGGTACGGCAGTGTGCAATGACGGCTATCGTGAAGAGGTGGAGTGCCCCATACGGCATGTCTCCAGATATCACTGTGATGGTCAGCTCAGCTTTCACGTGCGCAATCGCGGAGTCGAATGGCGGGGAACGTGAGTGTGGGTTGAATGTCATCAGCATACAGAACATACCATGGCGTGACAGAACTCTATGCCACAAATAGATGTTCTTAGTCCCAGGATCACATGTGACAGGACCGCAAAACACTCCGTTTGTTTTGTCAACGACATTTGATCGAAATTCTAGGACCGCCAAACAGATGTTGTCCCCCATGGGGAGCAAAGACTCTTATACAAACTGCTTCGGACGTAATTCTCCCGTATGTGGAGATGTGCAACGAAAGGGAGGCGCCGATCAACCAATGAATGTCATGGTCTCGTGACGGTAAAGCCGACAGCCGTTCTTTTTGCCTAAACAGCCACCTCCTGGAATTCATTTTACTAAGTACATGCTTGCGTCGCTCATCGCAAATGGTTCCCGCTTGTCGGATGGCATCCTGTTTTGGGTAAAGCTCAGGCCAACCCCAGTGAGGGCCGTTGCGCTGTGAATCTTGTTAGAAAGCAGTGAAATGGGATGTGACCGCCAAAATGCGAGATGAGGTACATATGACACAGAAGCCCTCTCCTACCATGGAAGAATTTACTACTTTGGAAGAAAACTATGGGCAAAGTTTGGTCTCTTGGGTTGGTGAATTGGATAGAGCGGTACGGGGTGTGGAGAAAGAGCTTCTGGGGTAATGCGGACTAGTCATTGCCAAGCGACGCTACGTAATTACGAGATGGTCGCAAGCATCGCAAGCCGTCCACACTTCTATGCACCCTTTGTACTACCGACATTGCGTCTGTGCGCGGATTTAATACGACTCGGATCTGAACAGTCATCGGCTTGGATATTCCTCTGCGTTCGAAGGTATCTGGTTTCCACGCTATTCTTGGAGGGGACGAGGACAGGGAGACAGTAATAGTCTGATCTCCAGATGCGGGGATGGAGTGAATGTGATATGGAATGCCGAAAATAGGGCTGGTTCAGGATTGCGAGGGCTGCAGACTTAAGCCCATGCACCCCCTCAGACTAACATACCACAACCCCCAGTCCCCTCTCTGGCACATCTAGTGCGCATCGACTCCCACGCTAGGCGCCGTTTGAGTCACAGTTCCAAGGTTCCGCTCATAAAATTACCACAAAACATTCATGTCATCTTGGTTATCAGGACATCGCAAGTGAGATTACTTACTGCATTCGCCTTTAAAACATCGGGGTATGTTCATTTCCCTGGCGTTACCAGCTCCTTGGGATCAACAACTTCGACATCTGTCGTAATACCAACTTCTTTCTTGAATCGCGATAACCAAACCGGGAAATCAGCAGGAGTCTGGTTCCATTGGTCGTCGCTATCGTACATGATCCAACGCGCCTGGTGTTGTATCTCTTCATCAGATGGCACGTGGCAATTCGGGTTCTTGGGCGAAAGTGTGGACGCGGCCCAGCGTCTCATATCGCTGTCAAAGATGCGGTAAAAGTTGGCGTCATCGGGGAGTAGCGTTCGAACTCGGCCGTAATTTTCGGATTGAGTTTTTGGCGAAGGTATGGTGGGAGGACCTTCTGAGAATGCTGACAACGGCCTGAAGAAGTCATAGGCCTCCTGAGATGGATTCGTTGAGTCTAGTACCGATTCCAAAGCATTTGCATGAAGTGGTTGTGCCCACAAGGGGGCGCACCAAGTATCGGTTGGGTGGCTTGAGAGCGCGCCGGTAGATACATCAAGTATCGCTGCTCGTTGCTTGAAATTCGTGAGCCAATTTGCTGCTGAGTAAATGCCCTTTACGACCCAGTTGGCAAATACGTCCGAGGGTGTAGTCGTCTCTTGTTCCATCTGCCTCACAATCTGACATGCCTCGTTGTGCAGCTGTGCATCATTAGGCACAAGGCCTGCTACCGTTTGGTCCACGACGAAACTAATAAGCCGCGCCTCCATAGGGCAATGTTCGAATAGGTGACCTTTAGCATTGATTCTTAGCGGGAAATGCCTGCTCTCACGAGCTGAGCGCACAGGTTGGAACCTGGCGCGCTCTGTCAATGCTGGAGATGACATGACAAGATCTCGCAGCCAAGAAACTCTATGCTGTTTTTCCGTTCCCTGTGAGTTCGTACCAGAGGTGGTCTCGGCAGCAAAGATGATGCGACAAGCCTCGAGTTGTATAGCATCGTTATCAGGCAGGTGCCCATTTTCATCAAAGTATCGCTGAATGAAGAACTCTGTCTCGACCTTGAGCAACTCGTAAGCATTGGGTGGCGTGCCCCACGACGGATCGCTTCCTTTCATGGGTATCAATGTGCCTCTTTCCCATTCAATAAGATCTGTTCAGCCGTTAGTTGATGTCCAACGACAAGCTGTGGTAAATTGAATGTTTTATTTTACCTGGAGGCATTGCGGTCTCTAGCAAAGGCTCGATAAAACTATCAAAGCCCCAGTCTCCTTGCCAACTAGCCATAGTTGTGCCAGACTTGAAGTGATCTGCAAGATGATCGGTTCTTTCTAGCCAGGTCTTCATAGTTATGCCGCAAAATCCGCATCTCGACCGAACATCAGGTATAGGCAGCATCCAGGAAGCCATTGACCACTCTGAAAACTCGACAGCATGAACTAATCGCAAATGCTGAACGAGGTGATCCTTTCGGTGGAATGTCCTCTCGCGAAGGTTGCGCTCTTGACACGCCGAGTAATGATGAGCTTCAACATGCGCATCGTCTGGTGTGACAGCTCCACAGAAGACACAACACGGTTCATCAATGCTCTCTTTGGTAGAGCGAGGGCCGTAAAGTCCACAAATCCATCTTTCAAGCGGTAGATGAAGTGATTTCTCGTGCCGTTGCCAATCGTACTTGGTTCTAAACACCTCAGTACAGAAGGTACACTGGTAGGGCATGAGCAATGGTGTTGTGACAATTTCTTTTTCCAGCCGACGTCGCCGGCTCCCTCGTTTCTTGCGTGGCGCACGGCGCATTTTTAGTGAGGTCTGGGAGCCTGAGGAGCAGTGGCCTGAGAACTCACTCGACTGCGACGTTCTGGTACTACTTGCCGACGATCTTGCATACGGCGATTGCCACGATTGGACGTGGTCAATATCTCCTGTGATGTCTCCACCTGGTTCGAATAAGCACTAGTGACATCAAGCAGCAGCCGCAAAGTGGGCGCTCGCATTGAGGAAGAACTCACGAGAGGTAGAAGCCATAGCGCGAGCAATATCACTTGCAGCGGCGGGTTCATGTTCAGGCGGCGACTCTACCCAACGCTGCATCGGATCTTTATAACCATGAGAACTTCTTATCGCTGGAGTGCCTGGCCTGTGGATTATATCTATGGGTGATGTGGGCTTTTCACGGGCTTGAGGTGATCCTGAACGCACGCTTTGCACTTTCCCTCTTCTTCGCGCGTTTGCAAACCAGTTGGTCAGCTGCGCTTTATTAAGCCCAGTTCTATTTTGCAGAGCAAGCATCTCATTCTCGTTTGGATATGGATGTTGATGATGAACTGCAAGCCAATCTTTCAAAGTTCGGATGACTTCTCTCGAAAAACGACTGCCCAGCTTGGGTCTCAAGACAGAAGTTCCGGGCGTGAAGGGCGACGAGGAGGCAGTTGAGTTGTTCGAAGAAACTCGAAATGTTTGTTCTGTAATGTATTGGTCGTTGAAATAGGACGGTGCAGCGTTCACCGCTCTCAACGCTTCGGAAAGGTCAGCGAAGCTGCCATCGTCCAGCGTCTGGTCCATTTCGACGTGGCTGTTTTGATAGCAGAAAAACGAGTCTAGATCACCCGTACAGATTTTGGATTCTTTATCCATGGTAACAGTAGTTCTAGTATAACAGCGGGGTAATGATTGAGGGGGACATGGCCATCAAGATGTGTCAAAGGCACAGGCTAAGGGAAAGTCTAGAGCTAAACTGAAAGAGGGTAGGCGCATGTCAAGTACGCCTTATGGAGAAGCTAGCAGTTGAATAGTCGCCCTACCAACGGATCCTAAGGAAGATGTAAGGATGATCCTTCTCACATCTCACATAAGATAGAGAGCGTTTGTAGCATGCGACACGTTCGTCTGATCGCTCACTGCAATAGTATTTCGCAAGTGTGACCTCTCCTGAACTTTGTACATGCACATTGGCAGAGCTTAAAAAGATAAAGTCATGCCCAAGATTGCGTTTCATTTTCCAAGTGGCAGAAGAGTATTCTGGTAGTACCTGATTTCGATTCGCATGGATGCCCTGATCTAGTATTTTCTTGTTTTTAGCACGTCTGGAATCGTGTTTACATGTGATATTGGAATGTTTATTTGCGCATCGCTGACTATACAATTACAAATATGGAATGAACTCGACTGTCTTTTTTCAAAGCATCCAAACTAGAGACGTACATGACTATAGGTAACGCGTGGCTCATGTATACCTCGTCATTCCAAATTCGTTAAGCACTACATCCCGACCCTGCTGCCAAAACGCCTAAAGCCAGGGGAATGGCGGTATTATGGTATAAGCCCAGAAAGAACCCAGCAACAATTGACCGAAGGATATAAGAGTAAGGAGAGCGAAATGAAAAGACGTATTTGCTGGGTATTGGTGGTGCGTCTGAAGAAGGTGATTGCATGTGATACAATCGGCGGTAGAGAGTTATATCTAGGAAGGGAGAAAGCAAGGCATGCAAGCTAGGATCGGCTTATCTATGCACGTTAGTATACAACTTGTAGCTCGAACTAGACCTTTTGCTACTCACCGATAGCCAGGGCCACTTCTTCGGCTTCCTCTTCTCTCACGATAGTCCTCGTGTTCTTCGATGACCTCGACTACATTATCGCCAGGCACTCGATGTCTGTCTTCCACAATGATGCTCCTCGCCCTTACTGGCTGCCGTCTCTCCTCGACAATGATCTGCGATCGGGCGCCGGACGTCCGCGGGCTCCTACTAACTTCGCGTACTTCGGAGCGGCGGCGTGATGAGCGACCACCATGTGAGTTGCGCCGCGGTCTGCGCACTACAATCTCCTCCTCTCCCGCCATTGCGGTCGTAGTGCCGGCCGATCGCGAGCCATTGACGAGGGTTTGCAACAACCAGCATATGAGGAGAAAACCCGCAACACTACCAAGGACAATGCCGACAACGGTGCCAGGCTCTGGCCCAGAAAGATCGTAGTAGGTAGGTATTATGCCTTGTTGTGTATATATCACGTTCTGCCGCTTGACCAGCGGTGCTGCCTTGGGCGCATCGAAGGCGATGGCAGGCGCGTCCGCGAGAGGCTGCCGGGGCGTGAGGATGGCGTCATGAGGAGCTATGCTGTCTATTTGCGCCGCGACAGCGTCCAAGTGCTGGCGGAAGGCCGGCATGGTGAGAATTGGCGGTGCGAGGCTTGTCAGGTTGTATTCGGGATGTGCTTGGCTGTCTGGGGGAACACGAGTTTGTGTGGATGTTGTTGACCGGAGAAGCCGGCGTTGGTTGTGGGATGCAGGTCAGCCAGCGATTGCACGGCGGTACCAGAGAGCGACAAGGAGGGAGATGCAAATTGGCGCAACGTGGGGAATCTGGATTCGGGGAGAAGATGCAAAAAGAAAGCAGGGCTAGGCCTGGAGATTTGAGACGGCGCTGGGCTGACCGACTACGACGAAATGATGCAATTCCGCGGTTTCCCATGGATGTATGGTGGTGGCTGGGCCCAATAATGGGGAGGCTGCCCACGCCGACTCAACACCAACACCAATAATAACAGCAACAACAACCAGCCCGCGGTCGACACAACACCATGCCTCTGCCAATCCTCGCATATTTCTGATCACAACAAGCTGGCATCCCCCTGGCATTTGGTAGCTCTGCAATGATGAATTGTCTTGTTGGCGCAATGCGATGGGCAATGCGGAGCATCAACAAAAGCTCCGCGGGGTTGCGCGTGCGCCCATAGCACCTGCTCCTTTCGAGTTTCGTACCTGGAACCTTGCCGCCCCCTCCCACCTCCAAATATGCCAATGGCAATTGATTTCGATATCCTTTCCCTGCCTCCTCGCTTCTGCTTGGCTGGTTTTTTTTTCGTCTCGACTTATTCATCCTGCACATTGACCTGCTACTACTCGACTTACTGCAACCCGGCCAGTGCCGCCGGCGTTGCGCGCCGAAGCCATAGACGGCTTGTCGCGGCCTCACGTGATGCGTCCTTCGATCTGCCAGCCCGTCTTACACAGTAAGAACAATGCTCGCTAACAAGCCAACCACATGGCCGATTGTAGTACTCGCGACATGTTATACCTTACCGGCCTCGGCGCTCTCAATGTCGATCCAGCCCCCTTTAACCTTGAGCATTTCCCATTTCTTTCACAATGTCATTCTATGACCGCCGCCGCCACTACTACTCACTCGCCTCCCTAAACCTGCCAAATAATGACTCTTTTACGTTGAACCTGTTTGACTTTGCCTCATGTCAAGTAAATCTGCATTTATACGCATGACATCAAGTGATCAGTGCGGGTATGATGAGTATTTTCGGGTGCAACATGTCTTTCGATACCCCGACCGCATGGTAACTAACTGGGCCTCTCTTCAAACATGCCAGTTTACTTCTTGTCGGCTCAAAAGAGGTCAAGGTGTGTCTCCAAATACATTGGTCGCCAAGGTGACAATCCCGAGGAACGGCAGAAGTTGTGCATGACATCCGGCAAGCCATACACCAACGCACGTCAACTTCAGCATGCATGAATGCATCCTCATTCTCGGCTGGTTACAATATGAGTCCCGACTCAGGAGCATAGCACACGTCGGAGAAGCTTGTTCAACCTCGTTTCCACCGGCCGTACACGCCGTGTGTCCACCCTTAGTTTCTTTGTTTCATTTGCAACGTATGGAAACAACATAATTCTTCCAACCTGTTGTTCCCGATAGCAGAGCTCTACCCCAGGATGCATGAGGAAAGGCACTAACGCGCAACGGCGTTACGTTGTCAGCCACGTCAAACCCAAGCATGGACTGACCGAACCACTGATGCCAGCAAATGTTCCTGCGAGTTGTAGTCTAGAATTTCGATGAGAACCATCGTGTTCCTTTCTGCGGTAACCGGCCCTTTCCACCGCAAAGCGAGCTTGGAATGGTACGCCGTTGATCACATGCTTCGCACTTCTGGGGCACAACTAGTGCCTTGACCTGAACTGGTCACTTCACCTAAACACCGACATGCTTTCATATATAACCAATAGATCAATGACGGCTCAAACTCTTCGATAGTGGCTATTCAGCATGCAAACTTTGCCGTTTCCCTGAGGCGCAAGATGGTTGGTGAGCTGGACAAAAGACGCATCGTGCACCCCACACCGCCAGCGGCTCAAAAGGACCCAGGAACCTCCACCTCTCGCCGTCTCATTGGCCAGATCGTCCCCCCACTAAGTCCAGCCTAAAGCCCCGCACTAGCCGTAGTGAGCTTCGCGACCCTGGATCCCCAACTTCCTCATCCTTTTCCCCTTCGTGACCTTTCCTATCCCTGTCGCACACGGCTTCTTTTGCTCAGATCTTCCTCGATCGCATAGTCAAAAACCCCTCA
This sequence comes from Bipolaris bicolor, assembly GCA_026262445.1. Classification (NCBI taxonomy): domain Eukaryota; kingdom Fungi; phylum Ascomycota; class Dothideomycetes; order Pleosporales; family Pleosporaceae; genus Bipolaris; species Bipolaris bicolor. Next base: position 89,370 of record JAODYD010000005.1, on the reverse strand, counting down.
GATTGTCATATAACCTAGTGACGATGCCACCTGCAGCTGATATTCTCAACGACCCTGATATCGCCCAGGCATACGAAGATGTGCGGTCAGACAAATCAGACACGACGTGGCTCATCCTGAAGGTACGTGACAAGCTTGATAGCCCCGATCAGCAGCGGCGTTTGTGTTACTGCTCGTTTGGGAGGAGCAGCTGATCCAGAGTACCATCAAACACCATCTCTGCTCCTCCAATGCTCTGAGAAGCTTGTCACGAGACACCCTCTGCAAGCCCTGCTCCATTGCTTCCGAGACGTGTTTTTAATTCCAGGCGCTAATATGCTACGGCAGTATGCTTCCGCTACTTCAGACAACCTGAAGCTGGCAGCCACAGGTACAGGCGAGATTGCTGAGATGACAGAGAGTCTCGGGGACGACGAGGCAGCATATGCATATGTGCGAATGAAGCTGGGAAACGACGAGTACAGCGAGCGCGTCAAGTTCGCTTTTGTGGTTTGGCAAGGTATGTGTCTATTAAACATTGCATTTTCTTCCAACTCGATCTTGATCGTCAACTCCTGCTACCCAATCCTCAACTCCAAGACTTTCTACTAGTGAGATGGAAATGTTGATATCATTCGATGCAATAGGCCCGCATACAAAAGTCATGCGCAAAGCCAAGATGAGCTTCCAGAGTGGACAGGTCAAGCAGGTTATCAGGACGTATGCTGTCGAGATCCAGACGGGTGACAAGAAGGATTTGGATGCCGAGGCTGTGACGCTCAAGTTGAGAAAGGCAATGGGTGCAAACTGTAAGTTTTGAGATTACGTGTCTCCCCTACGCTACTCTAGCATTGGAGTTGAAAGAAACTGACCATGTCATACAGATGACCGGCAAACAACAAACTACTAAACGCGACCAATATATGCACCGATGCCATAATTGAATTGTCTTCGCAGCTAACATATCAGCTGTGCGGCGGCTGCTCGAGTTACAGGCTGAATGTCGTCCATTACCAATGATTCTATAGTTGTATACTCTTATTTCTAACACAAAAAATCCACATGTAGCGTCATCTATCAATTCATACGATCCATCAAAGCGAGGGCTTCTTGATATGTGGAAAAACATGTCCCAGCCCACCCCCAGGATCTGCGTTCGTATCCCCGGGACTCGCCACCGGCGCCAGTATCTTTGAGTCTGGATCGGTTGGGGGCTGTAGACCAGATTTTTCGCGCTCTTGGTCTGCTGGGTCGTCTGCTTTTCTTGCCAATTTTTTATCCACATGGTTCTTGAGCCACTCATGCTGAGCTTTGCTCAGGCTCAAATTGTTGTCAACATCTCTGGTAAGCTTCTCGATTTCGTCTTGCAAGAGCTCGTCTCGGCTCTTCTTCACTTGTTCCTTTGGCACCACCGGGTCCTCAGTGAGTGCCGTTGTAGCCCAAAGCGCTTCTAGATCATCTAGCCATCCGCACGCTTCAGCCAGCTTTCTCACACCGCTATCGCAGTCTTCTAGTAACAGCACATCATCTGCCCTCGTACCCAAGTCGCCGACTCTTTCCGAATTTATGAGAAGCCGTGGTGTTTTGTTTTCGCAGAGCTGTGGTAACGATGCGAAAGGGTGGACGGAGAGCGATGTGCCCATGACTATACAGAGATCGGCCTCTGCAGGGAGATCGCGGTTCTCAAAGAAGGCAGAAGGAAGTTGTTCGCCGAAAAAGACAATGTCTGGTTTGACAAGGCCGTTGCAGGAGGTGTCGATGCAGTGCGGTACCGACTTGTTTTGGATGGCTTCTTTCATGCGCTCGTCGGGATATTCCTTTTTGCACTCGATACAGCGTTGCCTAAGACGCATTAGTACGTAGCTCTCGGTCTGTATGCAAGACGATGTCGTACGTCGCGAAACTGCCATGCGCCTCTATGATCTTGTCACCCGGGACTCCCGCCTCACGCTCAAGACAGTCAATGTTCTGGGTGAAGAGCTTGAGCAGGAGCCCCTTCTGATGCAGCAGATGTATGAATGAGTGCGTTATGGTCGGTCTGAATTTGCCGGGGTATAGTTCCTGTGCGAGGGCATAGAATGGCTCCGGGTTGTTGCGAAAGAAGCTAATGTCAAAGACAGCCTCAGGGTAGGGCAGGTTCAGGCGCGCGAGGTTTGCGTAGAGGCCTGTGTCTGGCGATCGGAAGTCGGGTATGCCTGCTGAGGTGCTAATGCCTGCTCCTGTCTTTTCTCCGTGGTGAGTGAGCGTCTTCTGGACAAGCCTGCGTCGCGTCGCATCGCGTCGCGTCTAGTCTACACTTACCATGACGACGATTTTCTGGGCATGGCCAGCCTTGATGTACTGCGCGAGAGCGTCTACAGTGCGCGCCTTGAGTGTCTGCGGCGGCGCATCCGGGTCAACTACTCTCGACTCGTCCTGTCCCATCTTGCCGTGTTTGCCTCTGCCTTTGCCTTTGCCTTTGCGACCTTTCTCCCCGTTGCGCCACGGCTTATCCTGCTGCGCCTGCTGGCGGTGGGCCTTGTGTTTTCGTCCTATTTTGAAGACAGCGAAGTGAGGGGCTCTGATCACTGCTGATGTAGTAGTGGCGTACGACTGACGTGGCGGTGCTACAAAGCAGCAGACTATGTTGCGCAGCATGTACTTTAAGTCTTCCTTGGACGCTCTGCCCCGCCAAATTATTTTCGGGCGTCCGACCGAGGCGCTGCGTCATGCCAAGATAAGGCCACATGGGCGCACATCTCAAAGCTCCCCTTGGCAATGTCATGTTCTACGATAGACATTTGGTATGATATTAATGTATCTCTCTTGCTGATACTCAATTTCAGCAGGCTGAGTCGTGGCCTGCCATTTCCCCCCCTGGGAACAAGTATCTGATACGCTATACGCCAAACATGTACAAACAATTCGAGTCATGAGCGTGACAACTTTCCGGACTGGCATTCGTCTTTTTCTTCCTATCCTAGCACGCCTCAAGTAGCAGCCAGCTATGAGTGTTCATGATCGAACCTTCGTCATTGCCGAATGTTTTTTTTTCGCAACCATTGTGGAATTACTGATTACCGTTTGTAGTCTTTCCGTTTATCCGAAATAGTAGTAAAACGTACATTTATTGTTGTACTACCAGTCTCCACGGGGCTGAAAGATATCCGTATAGATTTTGTCAGAGCCTTGAAGCTCTCTTTTGTTGCATGTAAGAGCATACTTCCACTATCTCAAGCCCCAGATACCAACTCTCATAGTCTGTAGCAGAGTGCCCATGTTCAACCCTCTCCAAACATCTTTGCTTCGAAATTATTCCCATCTATTGGTCCGCGACATCTTCTCCTTATAGGTCCGTCGAATATAAAACCACCAGTTAACTATCAAAATAGGCAGGGAGCCCACTACAACACAAGTGTAGTTCATGCTCGCGACCTGAACAGGCATGGAATAAGGAAAGCTAAAGAAAATGATGGCAAACGTAAGCCAGCAGATAGTTACGATGTTGACCACAAAACCGAAGCTTCCCATGTGAAAAACACCCTTGTACATGTTTCGCCTACCGGTCAGCAGATTTGTCAATATAGGAATGTAATAGGCGATATTGTTGACAGTAACCGCAGATCCCAGCATGGCGTTGAAAGCGGTCGAACTGCCGAGGTAAAGACACCCCAGCGCTGCATTTGCGGCTGCCACCAGGAGCTGCGAATTGAATGGAATGCCAAAGCGTGAACTAACGCGTGCCCATGTCGCTGACCAAGGAATGGCCCCATCTCGGGCAAAGGCCCATAGAACTCTGGAAGTGGAAAGTTGAGAGGATATGACACATGGGCCCAGTGCGATGAAGAGTATGAATGTAAGACCGAATGCGCCGCCCGCTGATTGCGTCGCTTGACGGAAGAGCTCTGCTAATGGGAGGCCAGTGTTCGTGGTTGCGAGTGCGCTGTAGTCTTGGACGCTGAACATCAACGCAATCAAGTAGCTAATGCCGGTACAGAATGCAATGATGAGTGTTATCATGATGGCTAATGGCGCGTTACGCGAAGGCTAGTGATATTTTCAGTCTCGATCACTCAAGTTAATGAAAGGTTGCCATGTGCGCACTTACGTTCGGCATCTCTTCAGTGATGTGCGTTACTGCATCTTGTCAATTCGGACTCTGAATAAGCATGCGCATAGTTACTCACCACCATCAAGTCCACCAAGACTGTATAAAGGATTGACCAAGCCGACCGCAAAAGCAATCACGTTGTTTTCCCAGCCCGTGTTGTTTATCCAGGTGCGGAAGACGAACTCGGGGCTCTGGTATGTTGGCGCACATGCTACAACGGTGACAAGGACGACAAGCCACCCGATTTGTAGATAGAACAAGGAGAATTTATTCAGGCTTGGAATGACCTTGTTACCAAAAAGTACGACCGAAGCGGTCAACAAGTTCAACCCTTGGTAAATGACGAATATTTCCCATGTCTTCACGGTCATGTCCGGGTGGTAAAGGGCGATCAGAGCGCCTAGTGTTTGAGCATAGATCAAGTTGGTGGATGCTGTGGTGAAGATCCCTAGAACGGAACCAATCAGGCACATGTAGAGTAGATAGTGTGCGGGAACGACTTACAGCCGCAGACCGTGAACCAGCCGGTGAGAAAACTGAGAAAAAGAGCCTGGTTTCGGGGCGCAACTGCGGCGATCCAATGGTACACTAGATATCGTGTCAGAGTATGTACGAATACATTATGAGTTCGGCATCGTGCCAGCGTTGAGCAAAAATCTCAACCGTATTCGCCGTGCAACTTACTTCCTCCTTCAGTCGGATAGCTTGAGACAAACTCCGCGAGCGAAGCACCAAGGAAACATTGTAGGATCGTGACTAAAATGAATCCATAGATGATCGCACCAGGTCCTCCAGCATTGATTTCAGTAACAATGCCCAGACCAAGTCCTGTCCATGATATGGTCGTTGTGGAGGCAAGTCCTATCAACGATAGTTTTGAGAAATGTCGTTCCAATTCCTGGACGTGACCTATAATTTCTCAGCGACTTGTTTCAATGCTCATTTTTCGAGTGAATTTTACCCATCTCGGCCAGCCGTTTCTCGTCGGCAGTCAATGAATGTTCATCGCCTTTTTTTAACGTGGTGGTTGCGACCACGTCCTGCTTCCCCGATTCCACCATCGTATCTCCACGATGTCACTATGCTTTCTAAAAGGCTTTAACTGAGCGAAGGAAGTTTGCGCAACATCAAGGAAAGAATCTAAGGCGACTTTTTTACCATAACTGACCGCTCTTAAACGCTGTTATCACTTATCAGGTTATCATCCGAGGTCTTATCTTTTCCCCTCAGAAACAACCCCATTTCAGCCGTTGGAGCTCTCGTCTGTGGATACTTTTGTGGAACTTCAGGGTTCAAACTTATCGCCCCACAGGTTGGTTGCCTACCTATTCGTCGGTGATCACCGGAACAAGACCTGGCCCGTGGTCTTAAGCCTTTCAGAATGTCTTGTGGGGTTTTCGACTTTTCCTGTTCCTAACTCTGCTCCGGCGGGGTCATGCATCGGTGCGCACTCTCGCCGAAAGCGCCGATGCAGCCCATCAAGTGCATCTAGTGCACTCCTTCGCATCATAGAACTCTCACGAGATCACATTTAACCTATTTTGGCTGCTGGTATTTTGTGTTTCCCCATCCAATCAAGCAAGATGTTTAAGGTAGCGTATATCCTTCCCATAATCACGTGCAAGAGTAGTTGCCTCTGAGAACTCAGGTAGAGAGTCAACCTTCTAATAATATTCACGCGCAATCTTTTCGAGCTTAATCCACCCTACTAAGGATCTGATTACGTCTTGAAGCTGGCTTTGCAATGCTCTACTTTTGATCACTTCTTGTCGAATATATTGAACTTCTAGGCTCGAAATTCCGAGTCTGCCATGATTTCATTGGTTCAATTCACATGCATGGTTTTGGTGTGCTTTCATGTTATACTTAGTGTTAAGAAGAGTCTTTAGTTTTCGGCGAGGGAGTAGTACGACCACAAGGAGCGCGAGCCCCGTGGATGAGCGAAACCTTTAATATGTGGCTGTCAAAAGCAGTCTGTGTTTGACTTGATTCAACAGCACCTCTAGTCGTGCACCCACCGCTAAATATGCTACCTGAATATCGATTACCATTGTCATGCAATGGGATAAGCTTCTGCTCTTGTCCTCCCCTTGTTCGCATCGATTGTTTCGGTTTATCCCTTCCCAGTCCCGTTCCTGATCCGATGATCACCGTATTACTCCCATAATTTAGCACACATTAGGTAGACAGCTATTAATTGTACAGTCTCTATGAATTAAAACTTTTGTCATGCCTGATTTTACTTCTAACATCACTCCATGATCCGATAGGTCGTTGCCAGGTTGTGACTAGGGAAAAAGGTAATGTAACGCAAGATCAAGCAAGCGAACGAACAAAACGACGCATGCACTACGTGCTTCTCAACATCACTTAGATCAAGGACCAGAAAAATGAACTAAGAGACGTGCGCATCATGCACCTCTTAAAATTCGTCATAGCCTATTTAGTCTCCATTTATGTCTAGAATTTGAAATCTTTCAGCACTGCAGTGTGAAGGCAGAACTCGTGCTTTACCAACATGCTGTGCACTTTTTATACCTGCTTTCCAGAGGCAGTCGAGATTGCTATTTCAAAAGACACATTTGAGTAAGCTTCCCCCCATTCCTCGTACGAAAGAATTGGCATTCCCAGTTCTGTCAAATATGTACCTTACGTTGATAGGACTAGTACATGCTCCATATATCAAATCATACATCGCCAATCACCGGACGACCTGCCATGACTCGAGTACTTAATTCTACGTATTTAACCCCTCTATACCGCTTCGTTGTTACAATTGATAACGAACTCTTCAAGGGGCATACGAACTGCACTCTATGACGAGTCGTTACAAACGGTGCAGATGTTGTGGGTACTTTTCAAGGGGCTTCCAACAGTGATCGAAGAGCCCTCTTTGGATGTGACTAGTCATCAAGCGGCTTGTAATGAGATCGCATTGAAAGGAGATAGGATTATGATTCAACATGTAGAGGGTGAGGATTAAAGCAAGCAATTATGTAGTTACTATTGAGACACAGCGTTGAAGGGAGGTGCAGCTTTGTCTCTGTGTTACTCGGCGAAGCCATTATTGCAACGGCACACTCCGCTCTAGTGGAATATAAAATGGGAATCTTACTAGAGCTGTTCGAAAACATTACTCACGAACAGAAACCTGGAGGAATGTGTTGAATCACTCAACCATGTTACTTTATTTCGCGCATTGATCCATACTGCAAAGGTATAGTGTTCATTGTTCTTGTCATATTATGAAATTCATGATACCTGGCATCGAAGAGGGAAACTTATGCACGAGAGCTATTCTATTTTGGTGGAAAGCTAACCAGGTACCCCAGTGTAAAATGGAATACCGAGATACCGGCAGCTGACAAATTTCGCAGATCCTAGCGTAGTTCGGTTGTCCGATATTCGCGACATTCGACTGTCATGGTGTGAATGATTACCAATTGTTTGCATGCATCTCCGCCAGAATTTGCACGCAGATGGACGCGACGATGTACGGTACACGTGGCTTACACACTAATCACAAAGGTGATTCATCCCCATCTTCAACGTGACCCTTGACTAGTGTGCTTTTGTTCAGAGTGACTGAAACTATAACTGCATGAGCATTTCCCGCAAAGATTGAAAGGTGTTCTAGCTATTGTGCATCAGTTCCATTCATCGAATCATCCTCAACTAGCTTTGATACATTCCGCACCACCAAAAAATGTTTTTCAACCAGAAAACAGTCTTCAATCCTGATGAGCAGATACCTGACCTATCGGGCAAAGTTATTCTCGTTACCGGAGGAAACAATGGCCTAGGGAAGGAAACCGTAACCCAGCTTGCAAAACACAACCCAGCCAGGATCTACCTCGGAGCTCGAAATCAAGAAAAAGCACAGGCTGCCATCGCCGACATTAAGAAAGGGATACCTGAGGCAAATGTTATATTTCTTGAGATAGATCTTGCATCCTTTTCCTCTATAGCTAAAGCTGTACGTGTGTTTTTGTCAGAGGGGGATCGTCTCGACATCCTTGTCAACAACGCCGGCATCTTTGCGTGCCCACCGGGTCTTACGGAAGATGGCTACGAGATCCAATTCGGCACCAACTATATGGGCCCAGTCCTCCTCACAAGATTGCTTTTGCCTTGTTTGGAGAAAACAGCTGCAGTTCCAGGCAACGACGTGCGCGTTGTCTTTGTGAGTTCAGCGTTACACACCCTTGCGCCTAAGGAGGGTCTGGTTCTCTCCGAGGTCAAAACTACACTTGAAAGGATCAACACGATGGCTCGCTATGGTCAGTCAAAGCTTGCTGAGATGTATTTCGCTCGAAGCCTGGCCAAACTCAACCCTGTGATCACAACAATCGCAGTCCACCCAGGGGTTGTTCGCACAGGCATTATGGACGGCCCAATGTCAAATCCCATCATGAAGTGGATTTTGCGGCTTGTAGGAAATACAGCGTCTGTCGATATCCCAACAGGGACGTTGAATCAATTGTGGGCATGCACGGTGCCACGTGAAACAATTACAAACGGTGGGATGTACTACCCAGTGGGCAAAGAATTTAAAGGGAGGAGGGATGCACGAGATGAAGATGTAGTTAAGGAATTATGGTTATGGACAGAGTCCGAACTGAAAGGAATAGAACTATAAAGCGCAAATACACAGAATAATCCATGCGAGACAAACAGCTATAGGTATCTAATTTAGTTATCAGCAGACTTCGTGAAAGTCTCTCTTATCAATAACGCATCGAGGATTGTGCAATTAATGAACGCGAAACGTGTTGCGTATATCACGCATAGTAAGACGGATGAAGTTTTAGGGCAGTGAGGCACCCGTGTGAAGGAAACGATCGGCGCGGGTCGCGCAGGGTCACGTAACTAGTCTCAGCAAGAGGGAATATCTAACTAACAAAGAATGTGCTAGTATATCCACAGACTATTAGTCCCTAAGTGAGTAATGTCTTCATAAAATCCATCCAAGCATTCTTCATGCAACGCACAATCGAATATGTATATTCTTTTCCCGACCACGAGCAGGCACACAAGTATTCCTCAGTCAGCGTATAGTACAAAGAGCAACATTTGATGAGACGGGTTTTTTATTTAGGCACACACAGAGGTTCACCGAGATTATGTTTACATACCTGTCGTTTTTGCAATTCAATTAGAGCAGCGTCCCTTACTAGGCCGCCCTTTGGTGCAGTGCTGACGGTAGATGCCAACGATGCTGCGCAAAAGACTTGAGATGAATTCCTGATTTTAAGCGGAAATGAAGATCAGTAGAGACGATATTTGTCTTGTGAAGATGACGATTTACGGAGTGAGCTTCGCAAAACCTAGTAAGACTTCTTAATCATAGTGTTTCAATCTTTCAATATCGCGATTGTGAATAAGGAGAAGAGTGATCACATTCGTAAGCCCGTTTCTTATGTCTCTTACCCGATTTAGTGGCTTGAATGATATATCATAATCGTATATTACCCGATCCAATCTCCACTCCCGTCTTGCTCCTCCCGTATCACTCCTCTCTCTTGCCATCTCGTTAATTCTGTTCCCAGCATGGCTATGACACCCCTCGCATTGAGTCTTCTCATTCCAACTAGAAGAGCAGTTTAATATTTAAATAAGCCAAAGGGGCTTTGATCTCTACTTCAAGGGGAGAGAGGTCGAGGCATAGGTACGGTATGTATCGTCTCACTGTATACTCATAAAGACGGTGTAGATGTGGCTGTAAAGTTGAGGACAAGAGCGGTATTCATAGGCACGTTAAATAAGCGCGAAGCCGTAAGCTTTCCACATATAAACCGTATTTATTAATAGAAACAATGGATGGTGTAAGTTTGCAAAGCATAGATCTCGCCCCGGATATTTCCACCGGTTATAATTAGAATGCTGCCAATCGGCGTTTTTTGGGGGACGGGACTTGACTGAACCTTGTTACCATAATGACGCATATGAGTGATTGGTTCAATAATCTGTCCAGGCCAGACGGATACGATACTGCGAGCCGCATTTCTTGTTTCAAGCAGCGCATAAAGTTTTCATATTATACCGATAATAATCCCATACTAGATATTTAGCCAATAGAGGTCCAAGCCACAGTGCACGTCCCTAAATCTGCCATGTTCGCGAATGACTGCAAATTAGCTTAATTGCGAGTTTAGACAGTACCGGCGAGAATGGATCAAAGCACCACTTCCTGCATCTCAATAATTCCGTCGGCTGGACTCTTTGCATTTTATTCAACTTTTGTGTAATATAGCAAGAGGAAACATGGATGCTTGCATAGGCTTATATGTGATAAGGCTAGTAGGCGAGTAGACTCGCCACCCATCTTAGGGTTACGGTCTCACGTCAGAGTACCCAAGCTTCCGGTCCGTGTATGTGCGTAGTTGTTCAATTCTGTGTATGTTTATATATAAGAGGAAATCCTACTCTCTATGTCTTAACTACCACATCCACAGTCTTTTGTTTCCTACCCAAGAGTTGTCCAGAACCGTTTAAATTCGAACTTTGTCAATCAAAATGAGATTTGTCTCCCTCTCCCTCACACTTGCGTTGGCAAGCATGGCCCTTGCCGCCCCTACCCAAGTAGTTGACGTATCCAGCCTTACCGAAGTATGAACTCCTAATTTACATCACATGTTCATGCTTGAACTTCCGTCTAATTCTTCTTCTTAAAGGACACTAGCTGCGATGGTCCAAATGGGGGTTTGCTATGCGCGTGTCTTATTGCATGCATACCGTCCAACGCTAGCCCCACACCGGTAGCGCTCGAGCCAGTCGCGACACCCGATATATCAGATACAACCTTCCGAAGCATTCGACTTCCGAGTTGTCACGACGTTTGCCGCACCAGTCATTGTGACGAAGACGGAACATGCCGTTAATCGTTCACAAGTATGCTGCTTCAGATATATATTACCGATCGGCTCAAGTTTACGCAGTGCAACACAGAACCATGTACAATGTAGTCTACTAGCTAGTATATATCTGTTCTCAAGAAAATTGTTCACACTAGTATTCGTGCCCTCCTGTCAATGAGTGATACCTTCGCCTATATATTATTTGTGTAGTGCTTTTGCACCGAAGTGTATCTGGGAAGCAGTGACCAAACACCCCATACACAAGCTGCTTATCCAATGATAGCTATAGACCATACTTTATGCAAAGAGTAGTCGCAAGAAATCTTTGACCGAAAAACTGGTCTTTAAATCAAGTTAGTGTAAATTTCCTTGGCCATATTGATCTTCAACAATAGTCATCTACCTTGTGTCACGGCCGGGACGGCCACCAAAAGGGACAAGGTATCAAAAAAGTATATGGTACAAGTGTTGTCTATCCCGGTGGCTGCGGAGGTGAGCTAAGTACAGGATCCCAGCCAAGGCGCTATACCCAAACGGGGTAGCTCCCGGCAGTGCCATAACACCTTGGGACTTGAAGAAATGGTATTCAATTGTCTACTAGCAGATGCGGCCGAGGAAGCTATAGGCAGGATGAATATGTTTTGAATGAATAAGCTATTAAGGTAATAATCACCATCACCTTCTCTTTGTGTTTGGTATGACCAATCCGCGTAGCTGAAGGACGTCCTATTCAAACATATCTGAGAGCACATATTCTTCCGAATTGCTGAAAATAACGATGAAGATCACACTCAGATATTGAAGACTCTAGATGTCTTCTATGGTGTCCGTCAAACTACAGAACACCCGGTTTTATTGAGGAGATGTCCAACGCCAATTTTGCTCCAAGGAATCCACCATCCATACCAAAAGGTTGTATGGAGGTGTTCAGCTTGTGCTCATCTTTCGCGCCCACAGTTCAACAAGGTCAATATGAATCGCATTTGCAACAGCATATCCTCTTTGCGATATAGTTTTGAGTAATTGGAGGATAAGATCTTGGTCTTTTTTGTAAGAGACACGCGCTCCTGCGATCCGAAGTGGAATGAAGAGCAAAAGGCCAGCAAGACCACAGTCAAGCAATTGCTGGCCCAGCCGAAGGATCTCGTTCATGTGCATTTCGATGCTCGATCTGTTCAGTATTGGAGCCGGCGGGGAGCCAGGCTGGTTCCAATGCCTGTGGTAATCGTAAGACCCTGAGAGATAAATGCTCATGGCGTGATAGTATGTTCTTGCTACGACAAGATCAGCATCCACCTCGGAAGTATCTTTTCCCCATGCTTCCGCACATATCCACCATTGCTGCAACCCTTGTTGCAACTCAATACCCTCATCGGCAAGTCTTTGAGCCTCTGGGCGATACAAGGTGGACTGTAGGTATGTTTCTTCAGTGTGAGCAAAGCGAAGGGTGCGCAGGCTCAAGTCACAGAAATGCGGCAGCATATCGAACAGTGCCTCTTTGGGATGCCACAGCCTTTGACCCTCTTCGCAACTCCACCATTGTGCTAGCGCATTAGTCCACTCAGGCTCACTCAGAAAAGTAGGCTGCGAGTATATCAAAGCCCGGGCAATCTCGAAGATACGAGTCGTGAAAAAGAAATTGCGCCTGTGGCTAGCATCCGCATTTGTCAGCAGCAGATGTGCTGGGTGCTGCAAACGGAGGATGGCACACGTGCCATTCAGGAAGTGTGAAAGCCAGTCCGTGCCACTGCTGTCCCGCATCAACTGTCTGGATTTAGCATGACGGCAATTCTATCTCGGCATTCGCCTCGACGCACCTCGAATAAAGCTAGGAAGAATGTTGACCATAATAGAGCAGGGCCCGCGAATGAGTTTGACGTGATAGCAACCCTAACATGTTTCACAGCTTGACTGTATGAGTTCAGAGCTTGAACTTGGTCCCTCCTCACCCCTGTTGTGTTAAACAACAATCTTTCCTGTTGACAACGATGAAGTGCAGCAATAGCAGACACTGCACTGCTCAACGCAGGCGACTGGTGCAACCAAAGCTGTAATTCGCTCTGCCATGACGAGTTGTTCTTAGTGAGGACGTTCATGGGTAAGAAAGAGTTGAAGAAGTAGGCCAAATTGCGATCGAGGTCCATCATTGGCTGCGCCTTACTACCAAGGCTCTGTTCAACAAAGACGACGGCCACTGGACGATGGGTGGAAAACACACATGACTGCTTTGTTCGCTTACAATGGTCACAAGGAGCACCGCCGCAGCACTCATTTCACGTCAGCACGGGAAGTTGGCGACACAAGTTGACTCACCTTGATCTTCCGCTTGGCACATGCTTCACATCTCGACTTTCGCGCCCGGCGGCCATCAAAAGGCCCTACACTAGACCTCATCTGTACCCGATGCTTAGATTACCTTGACAACGGAAAGAAGGAATGTTTTTCTCGTAACTGCCAAGGCCAAATATCAGCCTTCTTCGAATGTGGGAATGAAAGAGCGCACTTGCGACGATTCGTTTTGACTCTGCCTAGAGAGGCGCAGCCAACGAGGCTCTGCACGCGCGCCTTTCTTGATTGGGAAATATTAGAGCGCTCTCCATATTCGCCTAACCTTCCCAACGCGGACCTCGACTAACCAATTTTCAGCTTGAGAAAGACCAGATTGTCGTCATTTGGTCGGACACGAGTAATGTTGAGGCATGGACGTTTTCTATACAGCAGCGTCTTCTGTCAACTTGTCTCCAAATAGAAATGAAAGAGCGCTGCCACGAGTCAGTGGCGTTTACTGAATGTGCATGGAGTTGGTTCTATAAAGCGACCGCTCTTTGCAATAAGCAGTTTCATGCAACCAACTTCATCTTGCAATTTGCTTCTAGGATCCTTTTGAGCTATCCACCATGTACAATTCCCCTGCAACGATCCTAGCCTACGCGGCAATGCTTCCTCTACTTTCTGCGGCACAAATAACCATCGGACATGCCGGCCGGGACAACATTACAATTGGGAGCGCATCCATGCTCTTGACGGACACGGATCGCCGGGATCCTTATATCGACGATGGACGAAGCCGCTCCATCATGGTTTCAAGCTTTTATCCTGTCCTGGATTGCACGAACAAAAGAACCAAACCTTATATGCCGCCCCAGACAGCTGCTTTCATGGATCAGAAATTTTCAGTCTACGGCCTCCCCAACGGAACATTCCCGTCTTTCGAATTCGAAGCATGCGATATGTCAACAGCACAAGATCCATGTCCTACACCAGCTCTCCCACTTGTACTGTTCTCTACTGCACTAGGTACCAGCAGATATCTGTATAGCATTATGCTGCAAAGCATCGCATCTTCAGGATATCTAGTTGTTTCTATCGACCACCCATACGATGCTGATATCGTCGAGTATCCTAATGGAACCATCATTACTGGTGTTGATATTCCTGACAACAAGATCAATCAGACAGTCGCCACCCGTGCGGATGACATATCATTTGCCCTCAACAGCCTACGCAAAAGCCATGTTTCTAAGAAACTGTTCCCAATCCATACGGTACTCCAAAAATTCCCTCAAATGGCTGTCCTGGGTCATTCTCTCGGAGGCGCGGCTGCAGGAGCAGCGGTACTGCAAACCCCTTCTGCGCGTGGCGGCATCAATCTCGATGGAACCATGTTTGGTCCAGTCCTCGATAGGGGCCTTGACAGGCCCTTCATGCTAATCGGTCATGCCAACAAGACGCAAGAAACAGACCCTTCCTGGAAGACAATGTGGCCAAAACTGCGAAGCTGGAAGAAGGAGGTTGAGGTCCGACAATCGGCGCACTATTCATTCTCTGACCTTCCGGCACTCATGAGCGCGTTGGGACTTGGAAGCGCGCAGGTACCGGCAATCGGTGATCTCCTAGGTACGATTGAAGGAAAACGGATGATGCAGCTCACAGTTGCTCATGTCGTTGCTTTTCTGGATTTCACCCTGAAGTCTCGCGGACAGAGAGGATTTGCGGAGGTAACTAGGCGATTCCCAGAGGCTGTGACTGTTGCCTGAAGGCTCTGTTTCTCCACTACCATGTGACTACATCGTCTCTGTTAGCTGTCGAAAGTTTTACCTGCTCTTAGAATTTCTTTTCAAAGTTTGCTTCTTTACAGTAGATTTCCACGCAACATATAGCGTAACTATGTAATAAAACTAATCGAGCCCAGTAAGGTCGTAAAGTTCCTTCAGCTTTGCACCTAGATGTATCTGGTGCTGCAGACAACCATCGCAAGATAACCTATGCAAAAAGTTCCAACCTTACCGCTTATTATGTTTACACCTTATATGCAACTTCAACACTTTATGGATGACTTAGTTCGTGCCCTAAATATTTATCTTATCCGAAACCAAAACACACACAGCTATGGCGGCTTTTGACCTCTTAGTGATCTTTGGCGCACTTCAACCATATGTGAAAATGGCATGAAGCTGACATGAAGTCAATCACTCTGGCAAACAGGATAAAATAAAAAACAAGGCCTTAGAGCGCATCGCATGGTAGAATAACTTTAAGGGGCAAAATTGTTGGACAAGAAAGTAAACTGGCAATGTCTCACTCTCATGCACCACTCGTGGACGTTTAGGCACGTACGTAATATTATTTAAGCCTTTTCTGAACAAAATCTGATAGTTAAATAATGTGTGGTACTCCCTATCTCAAAAATCATCTATGGAATTTCAGAATCTGTTATAAGAATAAGTTCAATAGAGCTACGCATAAGGAGACAACTTTCTTACCTGTCATACGCAACCCCACTTTCACTAACCAGAGCTTTAGGGGTTTTGTTTACATCCTGTGGTAATAGGTTGGCAGACATCATTTCGTGATCCACAGGGAACAGCTATTTGAATTATCAGCAATAGTTACACTTACTTAAGTTTTAGGAAAGATCTATTACCCTCGCAATGATTGCTGCAGCATTGATTATTTACAGGATCACATTTGACTATATTGTTTAGTGAATAAAGAGACCTCAAACAGTGTAAATACTTACGTCCATTGATAATACATTGGCGCTCCTGAAGCTCGGCTGGGATAGCTATAGCCGCCACAACACCAATAACGGCAGTGATGATAGTAATGAACTTCATGATGTATGTTAATCTTTCAGACTTAGGCTCTAATAAATAAGAGAATGTTGGATGTCAAAAGGTAGAGAAAGGTAACTTGATCTCAATTAGTGTCAGCGAAGCAGGTATTTATATTCTGCATACGCACCCAAGATCCTATGTCTCGTCCAACACACCCTGTCGTCCCTTGATCATTGTATCCACTATCACGACCAGATTATTAAATGATTGAAATAAGATACTTCTGGAACCGAGTAAGCGCTATCTAGCTGTATTGAAGTTCTATAATGACCGAGAAAAAGCACCATCGAGATGCAATTTCCCGTTTGTCACCTGGGTGTATGAGTCCTTGCTGCAAGACGTGGGAAAGTTCCCATCACGGCCTCCCATATCTGATTGATTGAATGCTGTGTTATATGTTACAAGATTTGTACTGTAGAGACGTGATAATGATGATCAGACTCTTTTTCGGATCACATATCACGGGAAAATACCACACTGTTCTTAATATTCACGACTTTATGTGGTATAGCTCTTACTCTCTACCCCGGCCAATATGATTAGTGAACCTATATACATCAATCATGCCAGTGAGCACAGTAAATACTGGACCTAATAGAAATCTCGATTGAGATTGTGATTCACGATCATCAGAAACGAGCTATGATGATACGTGCCGCTATGGCTTGAGCTTCTATGAATCTGGAACGCTTACCTCCATAACGGTGGCGCGGGCTTTACTAGATTCGTCCAAGCTAGGCTTGATCCGGGAGCGTGAGTACACGAGAGCCAGGTCGGAGCGTTGCTTAACGCACCAATCACTCATCTCGAGTTGAAGGACAACAAGGCATGATACATACTGCACCTACCACTACTACTAAGCGTTGCGCGTTTCGGCACTACTTTTGTATGAGTGTAGCTTAGCGGTTGTATTCTCATTTCGCAGAAGGTTTGAGGCAATACATCCTATGTAAACTCGTCAAAGATAGAACAAGGAGAGAAACTAAGTCGGGACCTTATGGAAGGCCAGGAAGAGCAAAAGGCATTAAGGAAACGTAAATGTAGTATGTGCAATCAACTAGAGTCGATGTCCTGTGAACATGTTCCATGGAGCCTAGATACTTTTACCAATTGCTGACCATTCAGAACCGCCGGATCGTAACTGTCACTAGTACCAAAACGTATTGCCTTGGGCTCCGCATTCGATCTGGATGGTCACTCCCCTATGCTGCGGTCCCTCGTCATTCAAGATCATGATTCCTATGAGCATTACCTGGAAGTATTGAGATATTAACGTTGACGCTTCTTTTCTTCGTCGCTACTTGAATTGCTGTTAAGAGGTAAATGTAAGAGCTCTGCCGAGACTTTTTCTGCTACAGGATAGATACGTAGGCAAAGGGAGTGTCATCAGACAAATTTTCCAGGATCTAGAACTTCGATCGTCCGAGGAGTTGGAACGGATGGGACGCGGCACTTGAGCCAGACCTCCTCTGAGGCTTACCAGTACATACTAAACTA
Source organism: Bipolaris bicolor (assembly GCA_026262445.1). Classification (NCBI taxonomy): domain Eukaryota; kingdom Fungi; phylum Ascomycota; class Dothideomycetes; order Pleosporales; family Pleosporaceae; genus Bipolaris; species Bipolaris bicolor. The sequence goes on along the minus strand of JAODYD010000005.1, from coordinate 71,830 downwards.
AGACTTATACGACAGTTATCAATTTGTTAAATCCTAGTCGTTTCAACCATTGAATCGGAATCACAGCTAACGAAAATTATTGATACCCAATAGTCCCTCTGTGCCACATAAGTACATATATCGGGAAGAATACGCACCGTGTACCAATGGAATTAAAATTCATCAGCGTCGCGCGGATCATGCTCCTCCCAATATTTTTCGTAGGCCTCCCATGTTTGACTTGGAAACGCAAGCGGTACCGTGATGGGCGCGAAAGGAATCTTGGCTTTGTCAAACTCTTCAAGACGGGCTTTGGTCAATGGCCGAGACTTGTTGACGCTATACACAGAAATGCGATGGCACGAGCTAGTGACATGCAAGCCCCAGTTCCACGCCGTTCGGACGTCAGGAGGTTGTGTGTTCAATGCGTTGTCCCAGCATCGACACACAATCTCAACCCAGCCTTCAACCTCACACGGTAGGTCGAACTCGTAGGTACGCCAGGTCCACTTGCGCTTCTTTGACATATTTTCAACAGGGACTGTGTACCAGTTAAACCCGCCGTCTGCCGAAAGCTCAACGCGTTCTGGCCATCGACCGCCGCCAGAGTAAGCCCAACCCTTGCATCGTATTTTGCCGTTGTGAATGACCACCTGCTTCGTCCATGGTGACATGATTGCTGAGCTGACTGGCATTTCTTGAATCTGGATACCGTCTGTCATTCTCAGATTATGCTTGCCCACTTGCTGAGGAAAATAGAGATACTCTTTGCTTTGCACAGGCGCTCGTGATGGCTTTTCGATAGCTTTGATCCGATACACCCACTTGACGCTCCTTGCACCGATGTAGCCCAATACAACAAGTCGGAGAGGGTAGCCATGAATACGAGGGAGTGGCTCTCCGTTCATCTCCCATGCCAAGAGGACTTCGTTTGCCTTGACCTTGGACCAAGGGACGCTGACAAGATAATTCATGACTTGGTCATCTTTGAAGTAGGTATCAGCGCCATAGAACTCGAGGTGTTTCCCGCCGTCGATTAAACCGCCACATGCCTTGATGACCTTTTTAAGACTGACGCCCACGTAGCTAGCGGTACTGATCGCACCTTCCGCCCAAGGCGCTTGTGGAACTTCGTCGCCTTGACCAGGATACTTCAGAATCTGTTCAATGCGTCTCGTGCCAGAACATTGAATCGTCACCACTTTCTCGATGCGAGGAAATTTGGTTTCATCCATGAGGTCATCTAGAGTGAACGAACGTGGTGTCTTGACAAGGCCGTCGATCATAAAGCTATAGTCGGCTTTGTCGATAATCGGGATCCCGCCGTGGTTTCTGACAAAATGCAATGAATTTGGTGTAATCTCTTTAGCAGTAACGAGGCGCTTAGGCGGCTCTCCATTGTATGGAAACTGTAACAAGTGCAACATGTCAGGATGCTTTTCTTTCAGAACAATATCCCATGAGTCGTCTGGTATTTGACTGAGTTCGCCACCGACAGCATGATGCCACATCTTCCAGTGAGTTCCAGGAAGGACAGGGTTCGTTCCTGGAATAGGGCCTAGCTGGTACTCTGGATTTGGTGGGAATGTTTGCGCAGTCAGGATCTTATGTGCTGCCAATTTCTTGTCAGGATGGTCTTCCCACTCTACAAACCTACAATTGGCTTTAACAAATCGCTTGAATACAAGCCGTTACTTTTACCACTTACCCTACCCAGCCCTTCCTTTCGCGAACAAATAGCTTGTCACGATCACCAACGGCCTTAATAGCTTCTTCATCCTTGGTCAGGTCACCAAACACTTGGGGAGGTATCTGAAGCGTCTCAGGGCCAGTCATGTCAAGAACAGGAAGGCTCGCTCCGGACAATCCCTGCTCAATCTTCCACTCATCCGGACGATTGGTGATTCCTTCTTGTGTCTTTGTGTCTGCCATTGTTTCTTCAAATGCAATTCTAAGCGATATTAGTGAAAGGAAATAATCATTCAAGGAAGCAATTGGAAAAGGTGGCATGCATTATGTATCTACGTGTTTCCCGCTGCTGTCCATAAGCTGAGTAACGCCGACGACGTCATTTGGCCGCGCCTGCGGACCATTGGCAAGATCCGGGAGCCGTTGAGTACGGTAACTAGCTTTTATTGGCCGCTGCTGGTTTCATGCATGAACTGTACATTCAAGAAATTGGATTTGATACTTTTAGTAATCCTCTAGTTCGAACGCTCAATTGGTCAAGGTGGGGTAGAAGGCCACCCTCGCATTAACAAAAGCCGTATTAAGAAAAGCAAGTAAACCCAACTCACTAATGACCCCGCATTGCACTGATCCTGGAGTTGAATTTGTGTGGAATGTGAATACTTTCTACAACAGTATATTGGTGAATGAGTATAGTCCTAATACTGCGGGCTATAGGAAAGTGTTGCACAAGAGAAATACGATAGCACGCTGAATTTTTACGGAATTTTTCAGAAATAGATGGCTGGTTTCTTTCAGAGTTATGTACACTGTTCTGCTTCTTTTATCAACCGGTGGAGTGTTGATAACCCCGCATCGCCCAGTGGCGCCAATACTAGCACCACCAGCAACGCCAGGCCGCGTCGTGCCTTAACAATCATCCCAACAGTTCAAGTGTAGGTAAGAATAAGGAGCTACAGCCGATTGTTATCATTCGCGCTGGCAGTAATCTAGAACCTTGTCAATTGCGTCATTACCCTCGATAGGTCTGACATGCTCAAACTACTATGTTTGTGATGCTTGCAACACGCTAGGATTGTTAAGATAGAATTTATTGATAAGCGGGTGGTTTCTCTCACTCATGATGCTATAGGACCGATAAATACAATACAGCTTTGGATGGGGGAGGCTTGTCTTTAGTTTGTCTCTATGCGCACGCGTTCTTGGGCTGTTATGTAAGAGAGCTGATCACGATTCTTCATTTGGAGCAGTTAATGCTAACAATATCCTAGAGCCTAGTAACACTCGCTATCAGAAAGAATACTGATTTGAGATCTACATTAGTGAAAATGCCAAGGCTTAGGGACGTATGCGAAGGGTGATGGTATGTGTTTTTTTGTCATAGCTACACTGAGGTTAGAGTATCTCGAATTTTCGTTATAGTATATAGATGGGTAAGAATACCGCATACTGAATTGATAGCCATAAGCAGGTCACTCTTACGTACCGACTTCTTGCAAAGATCATATCGTCCGAAGCTACTTAGCCAACAATTCACATTGAAGGTTTCGGTGCCACCTCTTTCAATCTCGCTATGTAGGGCATTCACTTGGGAAGCTAATTGGCGATAATGGCACGTGAACTGCTTATATCTGAGATATTGCAGTGGTAGATCGCTAGATCTTCATTTTAAGAATTACATGGCTCGGTTAGAATGTATGCGACGTGCCAGGGCGTAGTCGCGCTGTTCGGCTTACTAGTGATAATATCTAGAGAATACCTCATTGCTAAATAGGTTTGTCTTAGTAGAACTACGATACTATTATAGAAAGTAAGTGTCTTGTATTTAGAACGCAAAATAACAAGTAATTTAGCAAGCAACTTTAGACACTAACTAGGTGAGCCTAAGCCTGCTGTTGCTGTTACTGTAGGCAGGTAGAGACTCACGATGCACCAATGGGATCATATGCATCCATATAAGATACTATAGCGCCATTTGAAATCAGATAGTCGACTCAACGCTCACCAACAACCTTTTCCTTATCGCCGCGACTTCTTTCACGCTAGCATAGTCGGTGAGGTCGCCGTGACGATCATAGATATTGGTACGGCCGGGGATCTCAGTAGCGACTTTCTTTTCTGCTGTTACTTTATTGCGCACTAGGCTAATGCCTTGTTGATCATGGAGCGACTAGTGAGGTGGATTAGTTTAGGGCCATGCTGATGAATATTGCATCCTGCAGGGGTGGAGAGAGGCAGGGAAAGGTGTGTGGTCCGAGGGACAAACGGGAATTTGCTTGGCTTATGGCTTCAACCGCATTTTGGATTGGTATGGCCGTTAGCAGATTCAGCCTAGGCGCTGTGACTTACTGGTTGAATGCGGGACCATGTCAGAAAGAAATACCCCAGCGATCCACAATTATTGATAGCAAGAAGGATTTCCCGAATCCACTCAAGGCTTTGACTGTTCTCTCTAGACTAGGAACTACCGTTAGCATTCTGGCGGGTAGTATTCTCTCCATGATATCCTTTGCTTCCCATGGGTCTCTCTTGACGAATCATATCGAAGCTTACAGCCTGAATGAACGGAAAGATGCTCTTGCTCATCTTCCTTACGGCATTGGTTGCCATTTTTTCAATGTTCTTGTCTGCGATGCTGATCGGTCGCGACGACCGTATCAGGGCCAGTCAGTATGGTATAGCTATCGACAATGCAGGAAGCGATTACATGTCTTGTTGTACCATAGAAGAAGCTGGACTCAGAAGTATATTAGCGCCCCAATTCCTTACAATGGCCCCAATAGTGGGATTTGGGTGGGCTGTATACTTTCACACCGTACGTGTCATTAGCCCAAGTGCATCGAGGCTGAGTCTTATCCTTTGACTTACATCTACAGCATCTTGCTACATTCATGACTATATCTGGTATTCAAACGTGTTCCAATGTAAGCCAGGCTCTGTCTACGATCCTGCAGTCTACGCAAACTTCTTCGGTTAACGCAACAACATCTTGTAGTACAATAGCAATCGGTTGGACGGCGCCTGATTCTGGGAACAAGCGGCTTCAATAATCTTGGCGGAGGAATTGATCCACTGCTAGTGACGGATCGTGCCGTTTCTGGAAAGTTGAGAACTAATAGTGTAAGTACGAATCTTGATGAAATTAGTACAAGCCAAAAGACTAAACACCAGCCCGTTGGGTATGCAAGAACAGCGAGAAAGGACCCGAAGCTGGGAGCCGTTGTGATACTGTAGTTCTTCAGTATCTCAAAACTCGAGACTGAAGCTCAACTGAGCTTACCTAAAGAACAAAGCACTCACAAATGTGCCTTGCTCTGCAGGTGTTGCTATGTTAGTAATCGCGCTATATGCAACCGCGAAAGTGCCTGGATTCCGCAAGTTGGGTCAATGGTCTGGCATATTGCAAATGTGATCAACGATCCAAGACGAGAGTGTAACAGTCAGGCTAAGCTAAATCAGTAGCACCCACATAGGACTAAGTGTATATTTGCTGTTAAGCATGTTTGGTTACGTGTCGCCATGCGAGTACCATATCGCAAAGGCGACGTTACGACGACTTGTATTGTTCTTGAGGCTCTTGAGACTCTGGAAGGAGATGACAGCACTCAGTCAGACACGTGTCGGAGATCTTGAGACAGAGAAGGCTAGGTCCCCTTTCTCGAACAAGGTGTCTTGAGTGTGTGGGATCTAGAATCAGATTTCCATCCACCTGACTGAGACGGTGGCAAACTCTGAGAGACAATGCTAAAGTGCACGTGCGCGTTCTCTGTGAAGACTTGCAGTCGGGCCATCGATGATATACAAAGAACAATCAGCACGATACTTCCTTATCAGGGCTCATAGTCTTCAGCCAAAAAAGCGGCTGACGCGAAAGTATTGTAGGGGATGCCTTCCTTCGGCTCCAACCGCTCGGTCCACCGCGCCAGGCTCGGCCCCATCACTTACTTTAACGCTATTTCGAAGCGCTTTGGGTATTACTCCAATGCTCTAATAAACGCATGTTAGCTGGTATTTGGAATAATCATTCAATGCTTGGTGATCACGATTACACAAGCTAACGCGAAGTGTACGTCATCTTAGCTTTTACTAACGCGCTAACCGGTCATCATCGCTGTACAAAGAAACGACGATCTATCTTTCCACTTTCCCACCCAGTCTGATTTCCGTGTCTTGTCTTAGCTCTTGATAGCCTCAATCATGTCCACCAACCCAGCCGAAGCGTATGCTGAGCAGCTAAGAAATGAACGTGAAGTGAACCCGATTATAATTAACAATTTAGACGAAAACGTTACTGCAAGTAGTTCCTGGCTCTAAAGTCTTGTGTTAAAAGCACTCATTAGAGTAGAATTACCTGAAAGCACCTAGACCACCCAAGTCGTTCCTTTCGGAGCAAGTGCGTGGTGTAAGACATTTCGCATTGATGCGAAGTTGGAAAATGGCGACCTCAAGTCGTACTCCATGAAAATAATCTCGTTCGTATCTTGAATGTCCTCGATGGCACTGATGAATAAATACAGTGTGAAGATGGCGAGCCTGGTCAACGTATGATGTACGGTGCTTTCCAATCCGACTCGGTGTACTCGTCCTACAACCCAGATGACGTCCCAAAGTCGATTAGGTTTGGAGAGCTCAAACATGAACCAGGCACATGGTTCTATGTATGCGAACTTCACGACATGGTTCACAAGGTGCCGGAAATTAGCACTTTGGTCAATATAGTTGCCAAAATTCACAGGACCAGTATGGGCAATTCTCCAATAGGTAAATTTGGATTCGGCACGCCAACGCATCTTGCAAACATTCCCAATGATAATTACTGGCAAAGTACTAGGGAGGCGTTCCTCACACAACTGATGAAGCCAGTGCATAGAGCTAATTAGCATGAACCCTTATGCCTGGCCCGATTACACCGTGACCATCTCTTTGGTACATGGCCCTATGATGCAGTTGCGCAAAGCCACCGTGCATCCATTCGCCCCGAAGTCCTCGCAACGTAGCCGAGAAGCTTGTTATCGCCTGCCGAGGTGCTTGTTTACTGCTTGTATCCGGTCAAGCAATTGCCATGCGGGGTAGTTCGGTGCTACTCCCATAGCGCCGGACCCATTGCCCATTCTGCAATTCACGCCGTCCGGACGATGTTCTGCGCCGCGCGAGCTGCCTGGAGATTACTGCTGCGCAGTGCAGCATTATTCGCTCATGACAGGCATCAGTTCAAGTTGGCTTTAAGTTTCGTAAAGGCTCTCTTCGCAATTGCACATGCGATGGTTGTTAGGCAAGTGCACAATGAGATAGCAGCTAGGTACCGCGTTGCGAGGTGCTATACGACATGCCGCGGTAAATTCCCAATGACAAACAACTGTGTTCCTAATAGCTTGCGCGGCTCCGGACGCTTGTGTCGTGGGCCAGCCAATGACACTTGCGGGGTCTTGCCACAGGCATCGGCCAGAACACATTCGTATCCCGTCTCCGTGGACTTGAGCCCCTGAATGAAGCTACAGCCCTCACTAGCATGTATACCCCGCAACGGGCTTGCTGTGAGAGGCTGGGCGGTACCCCATGGGGTCGAGATGGCGTTCCTGCGATGTTGCCGAATTGAAGTCCACGTTCCGAGTCGGATCTGGTCCCAGCCAGGCGGTGATTTAAGAATCGGTGGATCCGACCTTGAAGAGTTAACATCCATCCCCCTTGTCTTGTCCCATTTTCCTGGTCACTCCATTTCCACACTTCTGGGTTTTCACTCACAATCAGCTCATGACGGTGGATACTAGCAGCTCCAGTATGTATTGTCGTGCGCTAGGGTTGTTCATACTGTACTAAACATGTGCTTTACTAGATGGCTCGGAGCATGTTTCTTCGTCGAAGCCGACGGCTGTGGAAATTGAACAAATAAAAGTCGACAAAGAAATGCCTGAACACAGCGAGTACAATGAGAAAAATAGCCTGCGAACAGGTAGCGATGGCGAAGATCATGATAACGAGCCACCAGTGACCTTCAGCCGTATCATGAGTTTGATTGCGATGGCCTTTTGTGAGTGGTTCTTTTGCTTCTACCAACAATCTCACTAATTTGCGTCTAGTGTGGACTGGCAGTCAGATACCTGTCTACCTCTTCGGTGGTGTTCCTCCATACATCTATGGCGACATTGGTGGTAATGATCGATGGATCTGGTTCATCCTTGCAAACCTCCTTTCGTTGGCCGCAGTGTGCCCTTTTGTTGGATCCATCTCTGATATTGTCGGCCGTCGCTGGGTTGCCATGATCGGAGCCATGTTCCTCATCCTCGGCATGATCATTTGCTCCACTGCCCACGAGATGAACATCTTCATTTGTGGTATGGTCTTTGCAGGAATAGGAGCCGGCATCAACGAATTGACAGCATTGGCTGTGACATCCGAGCTGGCTCCTACTGCACAACGTGGTAAATACGTTGCCGTCCTTGTTTTTACCATCATTCCATTTTGCCCATCTGTCCTATGGGCGCAGCTTATTGCCTCGCATTCGACCTGGCGTTGGATTGGACTTTGGATTGGCCTCTGGGCTTTCATTGGCCTCGCTCTAGTCGCATTCTTCTACCATCCACCACCACGTGTCAACAGCCAAGGCATGAGCCGCAAGCAGATTCTCGCTGAGATCGACTACATTGGTGGGTTTCTTTCCATCGCTGGAATGCTCCTCTTCATGATGGGTATGCAGTGGGGTGGTTACCAGTATCCATGGCACAGTGCCCATGTTCTTGTGCCCTTGATCCTCGGCGCCATGCTCATCATCGCTTTCGTCGTCTGGCAAGCATATGCAACACATCCTATGTTTCCCAAAAGACTGCGACAGGAACCACGTATCTTAGGTCTTACTCTTGTCATCACCTTCATCTCCGGGGCTAATTTCTTTTCCATACTTATGTTCTGGCCCACGCAAGCATTCAATGTATACGGCCATGACCCCATTGGCGTCGGTATCCGCGGTATTCCGGTCGGCTTCTCTATCCTCGCTGGAGCCTGCATTGTGCTATGGCTGCTATCTCTACTTCGAGGCCATAACAAGGAACTTCTGATCGCTTCTTCTATACTCATGACTGCTGGTTGCGGTGCTCTCGCTATTGGCCGAGTGGATAATTTGCATCAGCTTTGGGGAATTTTAGTTCTGGCTGGTCTTGGAATCGGAGGTATTGTGGTTCCAGCATCTATTATATGTAAGCTTTTCTTTCATCTGTTCACAAAGAGTGCAATACTAATAGTAAAAGCGACTATTATCTGCCCCGACGATCTAATCGCTACGGTCGCCGCCCTTACCCTCGCTGTTCGTGTTATTGGAGGGTCAATTGGGTACTGCATCTACTATAATGTATTCATTTGTAAGCTTCTTTACTAGCAGCGCCGAGGAAAAGCACTCTAACTCTTTTTATAGCCAAATTTGTGCCAGCGGCGACCCACTATATCGGTGGCGTTATGGTCACAAAACTCAACGTCACCTCACCTTCTATTATTCGTGAAGCAATCGGAATTACTGGCAGCTCGCTTCTGCCCCTGCTCGAAGAGCTCCCGGGAATTAAGGGTGTTCCTGGCGCATACGAATTAGTGGTGTACGCCGGCCAACTTGCGTATGCAGAGGCATACAAGTATGTGTACTACGTTAGTATTGCTTTTGGCTGTGTAAGCATCATTTCAGCCTGCTTCCTAGGTGACATCTCCAAGTACATGGACGACCATGTAGCAGTTGTCATGCACTAGTTACTTGCGGAATTACGATATATATCCCAAGTGTAAAACAGAGTAAACTGCACTCTCTACTCTATACAACGATGACTTGAGTGAAGTGAAGATGAAATTAAGTGTCATGTCTAAATTTTAGCGACCTCTTTAGCTGATACATAAAACCAAGGCCACGCTCTATATTGATACATACTATTTTCTAACTAGTACAGTGTAATTCGCCAGCTGGCGGCACGCACTGCGTAGGAACTAGTAAAGTGGACGAAAGCTTTGTAGTATTAATATAACGAGGGAAGGCTGGAAGGTAAAAGATGAAGCTATTATGTTCGGAAAGTGTCGAGTCGTACTCTACACCGCACTTCCGGCACCGGGGAAGGCCTTGAACAGGGATTTGTCGTACTTGACAAGCTTGGGGCACCCAAGCTCTGCAATGATCGGGTCTAGAACAGAGGCCAATTTTTGTACAGCAACCAAGATGTTGCCAAACAATCCCCGGAGAATGTCAGGAGCACCTTCGCTAGCTGCTTGAAACGCAAAGCACATTAGATTGTTTCCCTCAAGAAGTGTTTGCGCATTAAAAATGTTGCCTAAAGATCGGTGTAAAAGATCAGTATTTGTTTTGCATATGGTTCGCACAGTGATTACGTGCCTGTCAAGTCGTCGACATCAACACCAGTGAACGTGTTTGGCTGGCCGGTATTTCCACCAATTCGGATCAATTCGGGGTGGGCTACTTCAAGCGAAACGGCTTCAGCAGTGAACGACAGGATGCTGTAATCATCACCGATGACACGGCGGTACCACTATGTCATGAGCGTCAGCGATTACAGGAGTATGGTGTTGCGATGGTTACTCACGTTTTCAGGGATCCTCTCTTGCCCGCGAGCCCACTTATAATTACCCTTTTCCCCAGTAACACCCTGGAATGACATGAGTGTCTTAGCATCGAGGTAGCCCTCGGGGTTCTCAGCGGTGTGGTTAGCGAAGAAACGGTAGGTGAATTGATACGTGGCGGGGTTTAAAGCAAGGGTCTGTAGTGGACCTGAGAAGTAATGGCCATTCGTAGCGATAGAGTGCCTCGTGCGATCAAGGCGGAACGCGGTCAGGACCGAAATATCAATGCCATTTTTGCCAAGAGGCATAGAGAGGAGCTGCTCGAAAAAATCCAAGTTGAGGGATACGGGGTCGCCACTATAGATAATGAGTTATACTGACCATGTAACAAGAGGGAGAAAGTTGAATGACATACGTTGAGTACAAGTCCGATCGCGTAGGCGATCCATCAACCTCGAAGCGGTTATGTGACGCACTCAGCCCCTGTGGTTCTCCGAGGAGCCCGAGTGATGAGAGGGCACCGCCTAGGAGCCCACCAGTCTTAGGTTTACCACCTATAGAAAAAGAGGTGAGATCACCTGCCATGACAGCGGAGTAGACTGCGAGAAATGCCGATAGATCTAGGCCCATACCAAAAACTAACGTCGTTAGCACTTCGTAGATAAGAGGGAAAAGGCATGCAAACCCTCATTGGCGGCCGTGGTCATTTGTGTGATTGTGGAGATGCCATTCCGGGGAAGGTAACCATGATTTGCCATGACATTGATACCAGGACAAGGTCCACGGAGATCATTGGGGCCTGGTGCAATCTGGTAACGAAATCATTAGCAAATGCAACTCTATATTGTGCATCTTGGTAGGGGTACTCACGTATTTATGGTCACCACTAGTACTGATGCGCTGAGACTCTGCATTGAATGCGCGTTTGACGTGGGCACCAGAGCGCTTACTCTCTAAATCCTTTGAAATCCTTTCCGTGAGAGCGGTGATTTCCGTAAGGGTCGTTTTACTGATGTCGCCTTTGAGCATGCTCGCAGGAAAGGCGAAGGTCGCCAGTGAGAAGAGCGTTGCGCTGCATAGTAATGAGGCCTTCATGCTTGCAACAACAATATCAGATGTGAAAGAGTGTAAAGGAGGGATGTGAAGTTGGAGCGAGGAAGATCCGATCAGCGACGACCAGGGATTGTTCAACTTTCATGCTGGCAAATGAGTGCCGCGCGCACGTGGGCTGCTATAATTCTCTCCTAAATATTGTCGATAGAGATGCCAATCTGGGGTCAGGTACCTTCTAGCACAGTCCTAACAGCCCGCTTTACTTACTCTAGATTGCAGGGTGGAGGGCCTAAGGCTGAGAGATCGTCGTGGGTCCTCTCTCTGCGCGTGACGCGATTGGGCCAGAGCCATACTAGAGGTTTGCAGATCTTTGCGCGATGTCTTCCATGCAAGGGCCTTAGATCAACCGTGATCCGCTCGCGCAAGCCACAAATTCGTTCGTTCCTAGATCTGCTAGATCTAGCGATTCATGTTAGGGAGAACAACGCGCTCGAGCGTCATGGCTGGATCCTTGAGGCATGTATTCCTGGCCCTTGTGGCTCGTCACGGTGCCTAGCATCTGTCTATAAACCTGCCGGCAATAATCTATCGGGCCAAGACATATCCGAGACTAGCGGATCTGGCCTACTACTAGCGGGCATGATCTCTCCAGGGATGACTAGACCGTTGTCTATCTTATACTACTACTGGGTCTATCCCAGCCTGCAGTGATCTTAATTTCTGAGTATGCAGGCTGCCTTACCTGGTGTGAGCTTTTTAAGAGAGTCGTATACAAGTTCAAATCTCGCGCAGAGAAGTCCGCACCGCATGATTAGTGGAGAACGATGCTTTGATTACCATTGCTCAACAGCCAAGCCAGTGTTGCCCGATACACACGTACTATTGTAAGCGTCCCCACAAGCATCTGCCAAAGAATACACTTCACAACTGCCGCACCGTTCTGTTTTGAGTTATGACACGACTCTCAGCCGAGTACCCACTACTGAAGGAAAAGGGTGAATACCGGCCACTATCGGGACGGATAACTTCTATCCGCAACCCTGTCCTCAACGTCATTCGATATAAACTTGATCCTTGTCCCACGTCAGCATCGTACCTCCAGGACCGCTGTTAGATTTTGATATAGCGCCAAGGAGCATTCCCTTCAATTCCATCTCCTTTTCGCTGCTCTCGAGTCCAATCCAATGGCTTCCTTCGAAAGTTGGGTTAGTAACCCAGACGAGAGCAATGGACCGCTCATGTCCGTTGTCACCTGGTCGCTGGTCTCCGTCGCTGCTGCTTTTTTAATCCCTCGGCTTTTAATTCGCCAGCGTCAGGGGAAGCTGTGGATAGACGATTGCACGCTTGTTGTTAGTTGGGTAAGTGCCATAGCATCACAAAGACAACAGCAGTGAGCTTATCCAATAAAGATCTTACTTCTGATCCAAGTTTCCATCAACCAAGTATCTATCAACCTAGGCTATGGACGACACACACTTGACCGTAATACACCAACGGAGAGTCGTATATTTTACACCTGAGATTGCTAATCTTTACACTAGTTGACTTGCGCAATCTTGATAAATTGATGTATATTGGCGGAGCCGAACTGACGATATATACCGTCGCCATTGCGCTAAGCAAGATCTCTTTTGGACTTACTTTGCTTCGACTGACGGACGGATGGGTCAGACTTTACGTTTACTTTGCGATCTGTACCCTGGCAGTTTTTGCTATCCCTGCTACCATTATACCGTGGGTGCAATGCAAACCGCTAGCCAAAACTTTTGTAGACTTCATACCGGGGGAGTGCATCAATAAGCACCCTTCTGTTGTGTATGGACGTTTCCAAGCTGGTGAGCAGACAGCTTCAAAGTTTGTACCTCTATTCCTTAGCTAACTTTCGATGCAGTGTGGTCAGCACTTATGGATGTATCTCTTGCTATATTGCCATGGAAAATCCTTTCGAACCTACAAATGCGCACTGCAGAAAAGATCGGTGTATGTTTCGCTATGAGTCTGGGAATACTGTGAGTCCATGCATTGCTTGACTAGATTCAAAGCTGAGCTAACTTCGCTGAAGAGCCGGAGTTACGTCGATTATCAGATCCACATACATCGAGAAATTGACAGTACAGGATGTATCATGTGAGGCATTTCAAGCGATGTACGAATCATTGCTAACGGTCAAAGATGAATCATACAAATCTATCATATGGGCAGTCGCAGAGTGTTCCATGGCCATCGTGGCTACCTCAATCCCAGTACTTCGTGTCGTATTCAAGCATGCGCTCAACTCTGCGATCGAAGGCTACACTGGCTCGAGTAGATGTAAATCGAGAAACAAATCACGATCGTATTCTTCCAACCCTGCGAGCTCGGGGAATCGGATGAGCACACGACAATCGAGCAAAAAGACACCAGAGATAACGGTTAATGGAGAATATGGTGAATCTATGGAGGAAGTGTTCGGATGTGGATCCAATAGATCACAGAACGACGTAGAGCTAGATGATCTGACGGTCAACGAGGAGACTAGGCACATCACTACTTCGTGTCCAGAATCCCCACCAGACCACGCTGAGCGTCATGTACCAAACTGGCCGGTATAAGTTACCCTACGATTTTCGTGCATAATGCGACTAGGTAACTACGCCAAGACTGGTTCAGCAGACCTATTTTGTAGAAGTATTTATCAAAATAAGAAAGAGATTTACTACGTAAGATGTATTTGCTCCTATGTACAAAACAAGACAAATGTAGAAAACAACAGTAGTCTTCTACTTATATTGTATTCAGCCTTTGTGCAATGGTCACTATTGTATATAAGTAAGAGGTTCTTTGGCGTAGCCCTTATAGTAATCAGACATAGCTTCTAGAGCTAGCCCATCAAATTATTCCACTTTTATATGTATAGTCCCATTGAAGAAACATAACTATTACTGGATATATAAGATATCACTTTTGTATCTATATGTAGTCCTTTAGATATCGAAACTAACTGCATAATATGTGTAGATAAGAAGTATAGCAGTAAATAAGAGTTAGCAATCCATATGTTAAATAGATGAATAGTTATTAGCCTAAGTACATATACCTCTGTTATAGTTGCTAGCTTCCCGACCGTCTACAAGACTTGTCAAATGGCTGGCCGAGGCTATAGTCAACGCGGCACCATATTGATCTCGAACATACATCCACCATTGCGCGTGCGCCATCACCCACACAGTACACAGATTTCTCCTATCGCATTGTTGTAATCAAATCGCCGACCAAGTTTATAAAGTTTGCATGGACGAGCTGGTCTAGCAAGCGCCCAGGAAGCCTCGAGACCGCCGTTGCCCAATCCACGTCCACACGCCTGGCCTGAAATTCAAAATCCGTGGTAAACTGCCCATCATTATTCCAGAATAAATACCAGTCGATGATGTAATTATGGCCTTGCCGATCACGATGACTCCAGTTGGGAGACGGCTGCGGAATGTTAAGGAAGCAGAGCACGTTTGTAGTATTTGTGCACGGGTCTGCCAACAGCGACTAGGGCTGCCCGTGTAATATGCCGTCAAACTCCATCACATCTGATGTTCTTCTGTGTACGTCGGCGAGACATTTGTGGACCGTGATCCTCGGTGGAACAGGGGTGCTGAAGACAGTTTTATTGACTAGACAGCCCACCACGGATTGCGCGCCAGGACACGGTATAGTGCGCCCAGAAGGGCTAAGGGAGAAACCGACACGTTCGTTTCTGGATATGCTCCTTAGAAAGAGCGACTATGCTGCGTAAATCAGCGTCGTGGTGGTGACGCCATAGCCGCGTGCTGCTTCATCGAGTTGGGCTGTGGTCGATGTTACTCGTGAGTCGAAGCAGACCAGTCCAAGCTCCATCTTTGGTGTATGCTGCGTCTTTCTGGGGGATAGGAGTCGTAGAATTGCGGATATGGGTAGTTCGTGGAGCATTTTTTCGGAGGTTCTACGTGCTTGGTCCAGGTGTCGTCGCTTGTAATCGTGGATGAAATATGCATCCTCATGGATCAGCGGACCGCGTGGGACTTGCTCGCCTGCCAAAACAGAGCGGACGATAACACATCTGTTAAGATGTGATGAATTCGTATTACCAGCGCCATTGCCATTTTGCTTGTTTCAGGGACAGAAACGCAAGTGACCTGGCAGTACGGTAGCTCGATATCTGCACGAGTCGTCTCGTCCAAATAGCGCTAAGCCTGCTCCTCCGACTTCTTGCAGGCAGACTCAACTCTACTATATCGTGGACGCTTTGATCCTGCAAGTGCAAGTCAAGTCTTCCAAGGTCGTACAGTGTGAAGCTTGACAGATCGAAACGTGTGTGCAATATCTGGTGTGCCGTGGCAGCGGGCCCGTAGTCAACCATCCTCTTGCTTGCATCTCCTTCTGCTTTGTCTTGGATCATTCCGTTCAACAGCAGCTCAATTGTATCCAACTGTATCTTCTGAACGGCAGTGATTGAATGCCTATGATGCCTCAGGAAGTTTGACAGGCGGATCGCTGCGAGCGAACGTCCTCCAAGTGCAGTGAAAGAAGATTTCCCAATCAGTTTGATGGATGGAACATGTAGAATTTGGATAGATCCTTGAATCATTGTACTGTATTTGTCTCTATAAGAACCATTGTCAAACAGATGATTTTTGCTGGAGCATTGTGCTTTGGTCTCCAGTTCGGCCTTGAGCGCATTTCGGTCAATTTTACCGTTAACTCTGAGCGCAAGATTGCCTATGGCCATCAAATCATCGGGAATTATGAAAGGGCCACAGATTTCCAGCAAAAATTGGCGTAGTTGGCCTACATCTACCGAGGCTGGTCGAACGCACCCGGTAAGCCGTCCGGTTTGTGCCATGAAAGCTATAGCTCCACTGACCAGGTCAAAGCTCTAGAGCGCAGCTTCGACCTCTGTCTCTAAATTGATCAAGAAGCTGTGGTCCTTAACGAGGAAATAGACTCTACCCAGAAACATGAGTTACCCGTCTGCGCGTCTGCGTGCAAGGCCACCTGTTCTGTAGAGTTGCCGGCCATTCCAATCGATAAACTTGGCCGCGGTGAGCTCATCGTTGTTCAAACACACGGCAGCCAGACCTGGTCCCGAAGCCATAATCTCGCCCTCATCAACCTCCCGCAGATTGGCGTCTGTAAGAACCACCTTGACGCTTGACATGAGACCACCAATTGTAAGTCCATCTTCCGTACTGAGAAATGCCGTGCTAGTTATACATATCGTCTCGGATGGCCCGTATGTATTGATCACCATGCGATGGGGGCGTATTCAATGACGGTAAACTTCGCGTGAAGGCGCCTCAACACTCAGGAAGATGATGCGCACCCGGTCACAAGGTCCTGCGGGATCTAAGGCTGCCATCATTGACGGGGTGAGTGTCAGGACATCACACAATGTAACAATTTCGTGGAAATTAGATGCAGAGGCCATCACTAACGTTCGACCTTTCCTGGGGGTGCCCCAGATTGTTGCTTGGTACCCATCAAAAGCAATCGAAGCAGCCAACAAGCACCGGACATCTCGCGCTTCCACGTCAAGCTCGAGCCGATCGTACTCTCGGAATTCAGGAATTAATGCCTGGATGACTCTATGGCAAGCCATGACTCCCTTCGGTCTACCAGTTGTACCTGATGTAAAGATGATCCAGGCGAGATCGTCGTCGCATTGGTGACTTCGAATTAGGACCGGTCTAGCCAAAACCTCGTCACTATTTTCAAATGTTCGTTTCAATCATTCCTTCTGGAAGTTTACAGTGATCACTGGCAGTTGAACCCCGGGGCAACATATGGTGGTTAGAGAGAGGGGCGTAGAGAGCTCTCTAACAATACTGCTTCAACGCGTGAGTAGCCCTAGACGACTAGATCTATGGGCACAAAACATGCTCCGACTCTCAATATACCAACAATTGCGGGGATCATGTCGAATGACATGGCAGTCAAAAGTGGAACTTTGTCGTAAGGCTGCACGCCAGCTGATCACAGCGCCCGGCTGGTATGAAGAGACGAGCTTTGCAACTCCGCATACATGATTTTCTGTTTCCCAAACTCTACAGCAATTCCAGATTGTGTTTGAACAGCCCGATAGTCAATGATATCAACAAGTGTAGTTGGGGATGGAAGATCCCTGACTGTTGCAGGCATGCTTGAATGATGTCTTGGTAATGCTATTTCAATCTATGTCACTTGTACGCAAGATTCATGATATTCATTTTATATCAGCGCTTGAAACGGCTCTGAAGACCTAAGATTGGTGTGGTTGAACGTCTGATCAATGGCCGACATCGGTGGCTGAAATTGCATGAGCAGGGGCCTTAGGGTACCTATGCGACGGTGGAACTTGCCTCCCGATTCCAAATCTCGTCACTCAGCCAATTTTGTTGACGGATATTGGTTTCACCGACTTCAATTCACATGCCACGCTCAATAAGCACCATGGACACCGACTGGACTATTTCAGATTCATTGATGAGCTATTAGGCGAGAAACAGATGTTACTGATAATTGTCTTCACCATCGTCGTTACCATTGCTTGCAGGATTACTTCAAGATTTTCCATTGTTTGTATACGCATTAAATATGACTTTGAACACCGATCCGTCTCATTTCGCCAATCCACCCACTCTTCTTCTGGATGGCCTTCGCTCTGGCAAGATCTTCGAAAGCAAGAAATTGACTAAAGCTTGCCTTGCTCATGGCTTCTTGTATCTCGATTTATGCAAGGATGACGTTTTATGCCTGCAATGGGAGCGCATTTTAGCCTCAATGAACGACTATTTCGGACAAACTCTCGAGATCAAGATGCAGGACGCTCAGCAAAACGACAACTACGGCTACGAGCACCAGGGAAACGAAGCAGGGCCGTGGCCGGGTACAGTCGACGGATATGAGACACTGAAGGTATCCCGCCGAGAGCTCCTAAAGGGCTCGACAGCCCTCAGCACTCGCTCAGCACTAGTCAAGACATAGTTATTCTTCGACTTTTCGCGCAACGCCCATGCCGTTACCACGCTGCTCCTGGAGAGGGTTTCGGACGAGCTCGGTCTCGAGGGAAACGCTCGTTTCGAGGCGCTCCCTAGCAACGACCTGCCGACGTTCACCAACATGACCCTGTTGCAATATTCAAAAGACGACGAGTGCAAGAGTAGAAGCGTCGGACACAACAATCACACCGAAATTGGCTCCTTCACCTTTCCTCTCGCTGCCCAGTGGGGTCTTCAAATCCTCTCTCTCCACCACGAGTCTTGGGCTATTGTAAAGCCCCGCCCCAAGCACGCCATCATCAATATCGGCGATAGCCGGCACTTCCTTTCAGATGGAAGGTTTCTGTCCGCAGTGCACCGCGTCATGAAAATAGTCTCAAGGCTCGACTCAAATCGTGCGACCCCGGTTTTAGAGAAGAAGGGTTCCAGAGGCTTTCGTCGATGCCTATGCTGATGATGATCTACCGTCATACCAGGGCCCTCTACAGGGGGCAGATTAAGTATATGCAATCATGCTCTTGCTTAAATGCTAGTAATACGCACTTTTGAAGTCCATCCCGTCGCCAAAGCTCTCCCGAGCTTCTGTGCGTCGAACATTTCCATTAACGTAGACTCTATCGCGAAATTCGCCATTCTTTATTGAGAGTTCTTTTGGATTCACATAAACGATAAGTCCTTTAAACGTAGTCAAGGTCAAGTATCGCTCTTGAAAGGAAACTACAGGATATAATTTAACGTGCCGTATTTGTAATGCATGCGCTCCATCTCAAATAGGTGTGCTCCGTTCCTGAAGTAATCAAAAGCGATCTCATAAAGATAGGTGGCAGCCGTGATGTTCGAAGCAGGAAATTTGGCAAGAAAGTGGCGGAAGAGACAATAGAATTCAATTCCAAGTGAATAGATTAAAGTAATCAAGGCTGAAAGGGAAGCACTACTTCAACAATTGCTGTGACATCTTGTTCTAAGGTTATCGCAATGTTATCTAGGGAGAAAAGACTGTATTGCGCAGTGATTTCGATAAGTCCCCGTCACTTGACGAGGAGAAAATTGTGCTTACATAAATCATGTGCCGCAATTCATTTAAATTAGCCTCTATTCTGGGTTCTGCTAGATCAAATTCTATATGTGAATTGCAATATCTGAGCTGACTAGGTAGCAGACGAGCTCGAGGGATCGTGGTACACCCTACATGCAAGTCGACCGACACTCCATCAGTAAGGTGTGTTACCATTAAGGGTGTGTTCTCTTCTGCGTCAGTTGTCTGGATGATAAATCTAGTAAAGTAATAATTCAAACTCTGTTCAGAAAACGGAATCAGGAACTTCTTTATGTTCGAAAACGTCTAAATTACTGCTTACCTTTCCAGTCTCTTTTCTATTTTAGCGAAACAGACGTCTATTTTCTAGCTACAGGTCTTAACCCTCTAGCTAGAAGTTGGAGATCTATCTCACTAGTATAGGATAGTAGCTTAATTCGGTAACCATACCTAGCTATAAAACGAAGCTCCAATAGAACAGCCCTCTATTTTCTATGCTAATCTACATAAGGTCAGATATGAATATAGCTGGCACCCTCTTGTTATCATGATAAACTCGAACGGGTAATGAAACGGAATCGGAAAACGAGGAGAACAGGTCCTAAGATTCTTTGTAGTCTCGGGTCCGTTGTGAAACCTTACCTTTTGGCTAGATATTCGAGGCTAGTAGCACATGCATGGGCTAGCATTAGTAGCGCTTGCATAAAAAAATTTCTGTCTACCGAGTTTTCGTGGGCTCAGCAGTCCATCATTCCATCGGAATGCCGAAGAGCTTATTGAACAGGCCAAGAGCCGCCCACAGTGCAAATGCTCCACATGTGATGCTGCCCCGAAGACCTTCCTCAGAAGCTAGCAAGCGATAGTCCCACTAGCCTACTGCTTGGCTGTTGCTCCTGATCACAGTTGCCACCGCGAATGTCGCGGTAAGCGTTGTTACGCCTCTTCGAACTCTAACCCCTCGCGTACCCTTCTATATACGATAGTATCACCTCAGGAGCGAATGAACCCCCAGTTGAGACGGCGAGCGAGTCTTTTTTTAATTGATTGGTTGTCTATCCTCACCGCGTTGCTAGTGCGAAGGATGCAAACCTAATCTTGGCATTGCCCACCTGCATCCTTCCACTCGTCGGTGTAATATTATATACCTGGCTTGTATCCCGCCCTTATTCGTATGCTGGGTAAGCATGAGAATGGACAAGGTATTCTCGCTAGCACTTTGCACACCTGGGGTGGTGGTGGACGATTACTGAAGAAGACACTTTACTAGCTCATAAAAGCATAAGAGCGAGATGTTCGGACAATGTGTTGGCACCCTCTGCATCTTTTCGTTCGGTGCAATGTCTGAATCAAGCATAGCTATATCCTAGATAACCTGAAGACTACCACTACCTTCCTCTAAGACATTACTCAAAGGTATAATGTCCGTTGTTTCGGACCATTGCCTGAACCTAGAAGCTAGAAATGATGGTTTAAGCAATTCTCGCATTGTTAGATCGACTATGAGAGCGATAAATGTCGATGGGTCCGCGTGAAACTCACAGTTGATAGGCAATTCTGCGGACGAGAAGCACATCGGGACATCGTTAGAGTACGAGGGGGACACGATTTATTAAGGGACCTATCTGATCCTTCCTCCTTTCACGGTCTAGGCGGTCTCCTTCGCTACCCTTGTGATATCTAGCTCTTCTGAGCGACGCCGCACTTCGACCTTCAAACTAGGGTCTATTGTTTCTACCATTTCAAACGGTATAACGCGTGCCTTCTCTGCCTGGCCTGGTTGGAAACGAAAGTCGTATTTGAGCAACAGGCATGCCATGGCCACCTTAAGCTGGTTGGCAGCGAAGAAGCGTCCGGGACATGCATGCTCGCCATAACCGAATGTTGCGAAGTCACTAGATATCGAGGCCAGCTGGTGCTGCTCTTCTTGGCCCGGCTGTTCACGGAGCCGGGCAAAGCGGTCGTATTTGAAGGTATCAGGATCTTCATACACGCTGCTGTCCCTGAGCTTTTCATTCATCACCAGGATTCGACTGTTCTTTGGAAGATGTGTTCCATCGCTGAGCACGTAGCCTTTCATTACACGACGGTGCATACCCACTGCCAATTATCAGCCTGGTCCTGTTCTTTCTCATGTCTATTCTTATCATTGTCTCCTCTCCAGCTAATCATGGTTTTACTTACCGATTGTGAAAGGTGCGAGACGCTGAACCTCCTTTAAAAAACTGTCAAGTAGTCTCATGCGATATAACGCTAGCTTCGACCAGCCGCCAGTGCTAGTCAATACTGTCGTTATCTCTTCTCGAAGAGGCGCAACGATCTCAGGGATCTCACATAGCTTCACAACTGCTTTGGAAAGGTTATCTGTCGAACTATGGATAGCACCAATCGAGAGGGCTAATTGGCCTCCAACATAGTCCACCTGCCGACCACGCGCAATTTCCACCATCCATCCAATGGTGTCTTCGACCTTCGGGGGCTTCTTGCCTAACTTCATCGCTTCTTCGGCGCGGTTTTTACGTGCTTGTACTTCTGGGTCAATTAAGCGTCTAGCAGCCGCGGAGAATTTACGGAGTTGTGTGCAAGCAGGCAGGAAAAACTGCATGAGGGGACGAGTAAGCGGCGAGCACTGGCGCAACTCTTCCGCACCCAGGAATGAGTTCCGTGCATATTCTTTTGTTATCTCGAGCCATTCTTTGTCTCGGCAGAGGCGCTCCCCAAGGAACACCCGTGACGTCAACTGGGCGACAATGTTGAGTATGTCCTCGATGATAAGACGCTGCTGCCACTCCCTCGACTCGCCTAGATATTCGTGCAGGGCGTGTTGACACTCGTTGGCAAGATTTGCTGTAACTAATCCAAGACTCTGCGTCACCTTGACACGAATCACTTCTTGTGTAAATGTTGAGTCTTTGAACGCTTGGCGCAATCCATCAAACCCTCTGTAGTCAGGGAAGTTCTCCTCCCGCAGCGCATTGCGAAGGCTCATGTCGGGATGATTGCGCAGTTCGTCCATGTATTTACTGGGCAGAATGATCCAATATGCTCTGCCGCTAAAGATCTGGAATGGCCCCGACACTTCGTTCAGCCCTTTATTGACCAACGCTCGACCGCGCCTGAACCAATTCGCGGCATGACCGGCGCCTGTATCGGAAGGACCGTTGAGCGTGACAACAGGAAAGCCGGAGTGCGGTCTTGGTGTCGAATGAGACTTGATATAAGCCGCGGTTGCTAGAACAGTCACTAACAGAGTGATCAACCAGAGAACAAAGAGACCGTCTCGTGTGGACTGTATTTGGATAGAGTCCATGATTTGGCTTAAAATGAACCCCTGAGGATTACTTATTTTTTTCGAAAAAAGCTAGGAGGTTGATGTGAAACAATTTTCTTTGTGCGGAAGTGGTGGTGCCTTGGAGTGAGATTGCATGTGCGGGATTGATTCTCTTTCCCTCAAATAATCTCGTTTGATGAGGACAGATAGCAGTACGGTAGACGAAAGCAGCCATGGAAATGTGAGATGGATCGGTTGAGATCACATGCCTGGTTCGGAGTAATGGCGGCAGTGGCGGCGATGTTTCGCGGTGTGGATACAGTTATGCGCAATAACATTTACCTTAGTTAGCGTCACTACTCTACTAATACTCTACTATACTCTAGCTTTCTTATATCTACTATTTATACTATTACCTTTATTAAGGTCTAATAGCTAACAAAAAAATATCTTCTTACTACTAAATTATTATAGATTATAATTAACTATAGAGATATAGTAGTGTGACGTAACAACTTCTAACATGCTATTATCTAGCTATACGATAAGTATCACTAAACTCAACTAGATAATAAAAAGATTTATCTTGATAATATTTGAGTATTAGAATATGATAAATACCAACTTATATATTATAAAATATTAATATCTAAATAATATATATATTCTAAGTTATAAAGTTAAATATAAGTATATAGAAACACTATATTAAAATAAAAAGGCTATTTATTTGTTATAGAGATATCAAGAGTAGGATAGTAAAAGTTGATATTAGGGAGTGGGGCGTTCGGTGAGCGAGATGAAACCTTTTGCCTGGTACTAGAATATTAACCCTGCTCTGAACTAACTTTTGCCTCACAGTTCGTTAGTGACTCGATAGCTACCTTCCAGCCTTGAGACATGATCCAGCTTAATGCATAGCATGCCCACTCCACATCCTAGGATGGGACGGTTTGGGCAACAAAGGCGACGTAGTATTTGTCATCCTTGAGGTGTATTTGTATCTCAGGTTTCTTACATGCACTATTCTCTTCGCCGAGAATAACGCATTTACCAAGCGCTCATACCTTACTCGCCAACGAATCTCTCGTCCTGTTTTGGTCCAGCCCGAATGTCGCAATCCATAATCGTGATAATTGGCGCAGGCGGTATCGGTGAGGCCATTGCGCGTCGAGTTGGCCCTGGGAAAGAAGTATTGCTAGGAGACTGGAGTAACACGCTACTACAAGAAGTCACGGAACGAATGAAGCGGGATGGCTTCAGAGTCACTCCTCAGCACGTGGACATATCATCACGCGATTCAGTCATTCAATTTGCGGAAACAGCGCAGAGTCTGGGGCAGGTCATGCATGTGGCGGTCTCTGCGGGCCTTTCGCCGGTCTCATCGACACGAGAGACGATCCTTGGGGTTAATCTGGCTGGTACTGGCTTTTGCATTGCAGAGTTTGGCAAGCTCATAGGCCATGGGGGAACATGCGTGATAATCTCGTCCCTTGCCGGCTATACCTTGGCACAAGATGTCCCCCACGAAGTAATTCAGCATCTGGCGCGCACTAACCCCGGCGATGTTCTCGGGTTACCACTGTTACGGGAGACTGTACCGGATCAATGGTCGGCATACGGCGTGTCCAAGCGGGTCAATTATGTGCAAGTGCAAGATGCTAGCTTATCTTGGGCCCGACGTGGTGCGCGTATAAACTCTATCAGCCCCGGCGCAATACAGACCCCCATGCTCAGCCTGGAATCACAGGCCAGCAAGAAAGAGGTGGCACATGACCTGGCACAGAACATCCCGTGCAAGAGAGTCGGAAGTAGCGGTGAAGTTGCGCATGTAGCTGCATTCTTACTAGGATCCGAGTCGAGCTTCGTTACTGGAACTGACGTCCTGGTTGATGGTGGGGCACTAGCTTACCTTAACAGAGATACTAGTAGTCCCTAGAAAGTGCGAGACGGAGTACACTGAAACTTAGCATAATTGAATCAATGGTGTGAAGTTTTGAGCAGCTTGATCCAGCCACCCAGCTCTTCTTCTTTACCCTTCTCCTTTCACACAATTGTCCGCTCTTGCTTGTCAATCTTGTCGACCACCCACCATGGCTTCTACACCTGCCACGATCTATTTTGGGGTTCCCGACCTCTCCTACACACTGGAGCAGAGGGCGATTCTAACTTCGCCACCTGAGGAGCATTTTCCAGCGAAAGTATTGCTCCATGACTTCAGCACTTCGTCAGAATTGATCAAAGGAGTGGATGGCTTGGATGTGCAAGGCTTTACATACCTTAGGCATCATTCCAAGATCCTCGAGCTTGGAAACAGCTGGGATGATGCTCAACTCCATCAGTATTATCATGAACTTGAGGAGCTGATGTGCGAATGGCTTGGCGCTAGGAAGGCGTTTGTTGTCAACACTGTTGTCCGCCGTGTGGGCACGTGGACTGATTTTAGTACTTGGGTGGACCGCGACAGCAAGGTCGGAAAGGATCTGGAGTCGAGGCAACATGACAAAATCTTAGGTAATTGGAAGTTCCACGTTACATGCTCAGGCTGACAGTGGCTCGCAAAATCAGTGGCTGGCTCGGAAGGAAAAGCAGGTACAGGCCCTGTAGGGAAGGCCCACGTAGATGTAACTCTCCAAGGTATGAGAAACACGGTGCGGTTCTCTCGCAAAGACATTGCAGAATGGGCTCAGGATGTTCTGAGAGCGGAAGACACTGGTCGCCCAGCTCCACGATATGCCATGTACAGTGTTTGGGTAAGTGTGAGACCGACGATGTTCATCGTTTACCCCATCGCTCATCTAATCCTACTTGAAGCGGCCACTACATACAGTCGAGCGAGATCCCATGACGGTGTGCGATTATCGTACTGTAAATCCCGATGCCTTGATTCCAGTCCCAATTCGCTTCCCTAGCGAATTGATTGGCGAATATACAGCCGACGCGGCCAATTTACGGCGGCCAGCAAACGATGAGAAAAATACGCAGAAATGGTTCTGGTTGCCGAACCAGACACCTGACGACTTACTCGTAATAAAGAATGCCGATACAAATTCTGATCATGTAGCTGCCTGGAGTCCACACGCAGCGTGTAGGTTGCAAGAGACTCAAGCTGGGGACAAAACACGTGAAAGCGTGGACTGTAGGGTTTTGGTATTCTGGTAGATTGATCTATAAAATCCCGTGGCCAAATCTACTGTTAGAAGATCTCCTGCTGAAGTTGATAAACCGTCGCATATTTACGGAATGCGCCATCGCGGAAAAGTTCTGCATGTACATCATCTGGTAGCCCCACACACGCCTCTGCAAACTCTATGCCATTGTCATATCTCCTCCTCGGCAAGGCAACGCACCACTCTATGTTGACCTCAGGGATTCGAAAAGCAGCTGGAGGACCGAATCCAAAGTCGGCCGTCTTGTACGCTCTCACTCGTGCCCAGCTCGTTCCACCAAAGTCCAATTTGCCGAATGGCATCCTGCCCCAGCACCTTTGGGTTATGTCATCAAGACTAGCGGCCCAGCGCAGCACATCTTTGAACAACATCTCATCCGCCTGATTGATGTTCGAGCGGATGGCAGCAACCACGTCTATGAGTTTGATCTCGTCTGTAAGCTCTGCAGCAGTCCAGGGTTGTACGCTTGTAAAGACTGTTGCGTTTCCCAGATAATTTGATGGTATCTTTGTCCTGCGTTTGTCGCTGGAGCAATATGTGATTGCCTGCATGAATTTCGATTCATTCGCATCTTGGTATCGCTGAAGTCTGCGCTTCGCACGGGTTATTCCTTGCCACATGATTGCGCGAAAGCAATCTCCGGTAGAGATACCCAGTTGCGGGTATTTGGCCTTGACCGCAACTTGAAGCGACAACAGTTCCGAGTGAGAGATCCCAATCAAAGCCGTCGTGTGTTTTGCAGATTGTGACGGTGAATCCTTTGAATCCTTTGAATCTTGATACGTTGTTTCTATAGCAGCTCCTCTTTGAATGAGGTTCTCTTCAAAGGCCCGAATGTCCAATATGGGTTCAGAAATCTTACTGGCCACCAGTGCCGGATCGTATACAATGTCTGTGGGAAGTCCACAACAACTAGCGGCCCAGCAGCTGAGCACCAGGTCCAATCCTAAGGCTCCAGTGACGAAATGATTGATAGCGATACCCATCACCATGCCTCCCTCAATGAAGGTGACCTTGAAACCACACACTGGCAGATTCTGGCCATGCTCGGCTGACTCGGTTGAAAAGTCAGCCGAGCTGAATAATTCAGTTGGAATGACAAGGTTATAGGGCAAGCAATACGAGGCGAAATGGACTGCACTCAACTCATCATAGGATGGAAGCTCCTGTGAGATGTTTGCAACCCCACGAACCAATAGAGGAATTCTGTCATCTACCTTGTCGACCTGAACAAAGGGACGCTGACCTGATGGATGCACGACTCGTCCAGTCAGTACAGGGAGCTGCATGGAAGTTCTCTGAAGTCCAAGTTGAAGCCTCTCCACTACCGCACTGCGAGTGTCCGCGTCTTGGTCTTCCAAGCGATAAATCAGACAAAAGGGCGCCATATAATTTCTCGTGAGTAGGTCCAGATCAGATAGTGGATACGTTGTAATGGCGGCATTCGAGGTGCACGATTCTGCTGTGACCTCCATCTCGAGCGTGCTTATTGAAAATCTTTGGAAAAATTGAAATCGACGAAGGGATGCTTTTTGCAAGACGTGGCCCGAGATCAGCTACTGTCGAATGGCAGTGATATATCCGCGACTGCGATCCGATGATGCCGTTAACCCTGCACTCGTTCTTGGGTTATGGTCAAGCAACATTGAGGAAACAGTTTACTCCATCAGGTCGCCGGACCGAGCGGATGAGTTGATACTTCTGGCTGCAGTCCGGGCTCATTTTGCTTAGCAAATGTGCTCGGATACTAGCTTCCCAACTTGGTCTTCATTGGTTACCGGGATTAACTAAGTTTGTTGAATCCCGAGGGCTACATGATCACATGCCAGGTGTCTTTGATCCAAAGCTGCGCAAGAGATTGAGTCAAATGGCCGGCACTCGAGTGGATTCCACGTCATCCTCTTCCGTTGCCTCACATGTTGCTTACCTGCCATCCCAGAATTACTTACGTTTGTTACGACTTGTTATGTGGCGTCGGCTATGTCGCAACCTCGGGCTCTCGGGGGTTTTGCCTGCCTGCTGATTTTACTTGTTTTTAAATAAGCACGATCACTATTTGCATATACTAGCATAGCAGCATCGCTGCAGATGCGCGTCCTGGGCTCGGCATCGCTACGATACTTGCCCAATCCTTTTTCCTTGTCTCAATGGCGATGGATGATTGCAATGCAACGATGGCTTCAGGCTACATCAAAGCTATCAAGATCCTTCTCAAACACGTTACGCGGGTTTAGTGGCACTTTGAAAAGCACATAAATAGCTAGACTGTTCGAGCCAGATAATCTTGAAGGTAGCTACACGAACGGTCCGAAATTATTCTACACTGGTCATGATCCCTACTCATACAGTGCCTCAATTCGGATTTCCTCCTTGCGTCGCCGAACCAGCATTTTCGCTGAAGGATCAACAACCTGATCGAAGCCACTAGTTCGTATTGCAGGACAGCCATCAGTGGCAAATTTCCAGTCATACTTGAGCAGCATGTGCGCGATGAGAATCTTGGTCTCGAGATTCACAAAAAACCGGCCTGGACATGCGTGCTTGCCAAATCCGAAGCCCATGTGATTGACGCTGACACTGGTAAAGTGTCGAGATTCGGGATGTTTGGTCGGATTGACGAAGCGATAGCCGTCAAAAGTGTCTGGATTTTCATACACTGTAGGATCCCGCATCGAATGAGCAGAAACAATGACAGATGCATTCTTGGGAATCTTTACAGCATCTTTCAAGCAGACATCATGTTGAGCGATACTTCTCATGAAACCTGCACTGTTAGCAGATCCTTTCTGACCCAAATCCTCGATCGTACTAACCTAGAGCAACAGGTTTTACGCGTTGAGATTCCTTCATAACACTGTCGAGAAGGGGTAGCTGCAAGATTGTGGAGGCTTTCCAGCCCTTCTCCTTCAACGCAAGTATGAGCTCATCTCGCAATGGCTTGATGTACTCGGGATATCGAACCATATCCGAAAGGAATTGACACATAAAGTCGGTTGTTGAGTGAGTTGCAGCAACGGCAACTGTAAGCTGCGCAACGACTGGATCATAGTCTCGTCCATCTGCTAGCTCTTCGTACCATCCGAAGGCATCTGCATCTTCAGGACGATAAGTGCCATTTTTGTTGGCTTCGGAAAGCTCCTTCTTGCGTTTCTCGTAGATAGGCAAGAGTTTCGTTCGGGCACGGCTTAATAACTGTCGGGACTTGATGGCATCTGGATGAAACCAATGGATTACAGGGATCAGAATTTTAGGTAGTTTGCGAAGTGCAGTGACGCCAGTAATACTAGTTACGATATATTGCGTCGCAATTCCGAGCCATTCGTCGTCGTAGCAAAGCTCTTGTCCTTGGAGCGCACGGAAAGATGACTGGGTCAGAACTTTAAGAACAGCTTCCCCTAGAGGGATTTCGTGCCACTCTATTGGACGGTACATCAGTATATTGATCACATTGTCCGGATTTCTATTTTGTATTGAGAAAGAGAAAGAGATTGCGCACCTGAATTGTTCCCCATTTGTTTTCTTAGAGCATCATCAATTGCCTCAGAGAGGTATCTCGTAGCGGGAACTGCAAAAGGGATCAGTGACGTCGTCAACGAAAGAATGATTCAATAATTACGCACCAAAGCATCGGTTGAGCCGCATACTTATTACATTACGGATCAGATCACGATGCGTACAAAGAAATCTGTACGGTTCAAAGCCAGGAACTGCGCCAAACATTTCTTTGTCAGAAAATGTATCCGGAGAGAAAGTTTCATCTGCGCGAAAACGCTCCGCATAAGAGGGGGAAAGTACGACAACGTGATCCCAACTTGCATGGAGTCGAATTATGTCTGCGCTGGCGAAGCCTTTGCGCAATAGTCGGGCGCACTCATTGAGGAACTCGGCTCTTGTTGTCTTCGTAGCGAAGCAGAAGTAATCATTCTTGTGTGGAGAGGGTATCTTCGTGAAGGAGACGTAGTTCATCCATATCTGTCGCACCCTGGGTCCCAAGATGGCTATGAAAAGCACAGGTAGTAGTCCAAGCACAGTCCAGTGCAGTTGCATCGTCGATATGGACGTCCAGAAGTCGTCAAGCGTGTCTCCAAGCATTACGACGTTTCTTCCAAATTCTATGGAAGTTGGTTTGTCTCTACTAAAGCGACAACTCCGTAGCAAACAGGTAGACGATTAGGTGGGAAGGAAAAACACTATTGCTTGTCACAAAACGAGGTTGGGAAAAGGCATCATGAGCTCGATGCTGCTCCCGCATTCGGCGAATCGGATTTTTAGAGTAAACAACGTTTTCTAGCGCTCACATCTTCGTACCCGCTATTCCTAAGCACTACTGTGCTGTATGGTAGAATACATGTGTGTAGACAGCTAGCAAGGAGACGATACAGGCCAGTATGGAGAGTCAGCGCTATACTCAACAAATCCATGATTCTTTAGAGTTTCTCGGTAATCAAGTTGGTATAACCATCCGAAGAAGAGCCTAATCTTTATTTCAGCGCATCTGCACACACAAAGCTTGAACCGGGGGTGCAGTAACCATGTAGCCTGCACAGCGTAAGAAACTATAACAATAAGGTATGATCTAATGCGAACATAGACAGGGAATCAACAAGGATACTGGAAAAGAAGATGTAGTAACGTTTAGGCAAGCCACGTCACCTTTTGTACAGTGTGATGCATGGGATCGGTCCGATATCTTTCCACCTCACCGTTGTGGACTTCACCAGCTCGGAGCATGGCGAAGCTGACAATGGAACTGTTCCGGCAAGTCCGGCGTGAAAATTCTTTAATTGAAAAGAACTACTTCTCCGAGCTGGATCACTTCCAATCGCAGAGTCCATCTTTGGCAGGTACAGAGCCACTTGCTATCTCTTATAAGCATCGGACAACAATCCGCGCGTTCGTGCATCCTCCTCAGCTACAGTTCCAACATCATTACTCTCGGTGAAACAACCCATCAATATACCGGTTAATTCATCAGCAGAGAAGAAATGGCAGTCCAAGAGGCAGACCTTGACAAACAATTGCTGCAGCTCTCGATTCAGGTCGCAGGTCTGGCCGCGCGTACTGACAGTCGAGGATCTCAAAAGATCCAGGATTTTCTGATCAAAACACAGCAATCCTTAGAGTCACCTTGGGAGACATTGATGCGCTACTATGATCTGGTAGGGTCTTCACCAATCAATTGACCCGCATCACTGACGGCTGTATAGGACTTTCAACATGTTGCGATCCGTATCGGGTGCGATATGCAAGTTTTTACCACCTTGACCACAGCAGACAAGCCTATGAATCTGCAAGATATTGCCAATGCCAGTGGTGCATCAGAAAAATTGCTTGGTATGCATTTGAATCTGTCCTGACCCTTTCTCAGTGCTAAAGTGTGTGCAGGGCGCGTCTTGCGGTATCTGGCATCGATCAACACGATCGAAGAAGTTGGAAAAGACATATTTGAAGCCAACCACATTACCCGCACCCTTTCTCAGCCTGGCATCGAAGGGGGGATTCGGCTATCGTAAGTCCTGTACCGTCTGGGCAACTTCCAACACGGAAAGCTTACACTCATACTCCTCTAGCTCTACTTGTCAGCGACGAACAAACTCCGCTTTGCCAGATCTACTGGTAGAACGTGGATTCCAAGACATCACTTCGGCCACTGCAACCGCTTTCAATAAGGCCTGGGCTTCTCAAGAGCCATTCTTCACCTGGGTGCGAAGCCAGCCCAAAATTTTCGAGTATCTTCGCCTTGCTCTGGACGTGCAATTTCGAGAAGACTGGCTGAACACATTTCCTCTCGAATCGCATCTTGGCAATTTCGCGTCGCGTGCTGATCCTGAAAAGGTGCTCTTTGTCGATGTAGGAGGTAACCTCGGGATTCAGTGTCGCGGATTGAAAGCGAAATTCCCACACGTATCTGGACGAATCATTCTCGAAGATATGAAGGAGACCATCGATGTGGTACCGGCTATGGAAGGAGTGGAAACACTTGCACAGGATTATCTGACCGAGCAACAGGTCAAAGGAGCCAAGTTTTACTACTACCGAAACATCTTCCATGACAACCCTGACGAACGTTGCCGCCTGATACTGGACGCCTTGCAGCCTGCAATGAAAGAAAGTTCATTGTTATTAATCGACGACAAGGTTTTGTTGAATCAAGGTAGCCATCGCCACATCACCATGTTGGACCTGGCTATGATGGCACAGGTGGCATCTCATGAAAGGACGAGAGCGCAATGGCAAGCTTTGTTGGAAGGAGCAGGCTGGGAAATCAAAGAAATCTTTCAATACTCTCACGAGTATGACTCTATCATTGTAGCCAAGCCTGCGGCATAAAAGACATAAGTACAGTAGCTCTTATCGCATTTTCTTCGTCCCTAGGGCGCAGCATTGGAATCATAGCAGAAGAGATAGTGAAATATAACATTGAATCTCCAAATGTCTCTTTTATATACTCTATTATATTGAACTTAAGTGCTAGTTTATAAGTCTGGTCTTAATAGTCAACCTCTACTACAATAACATATGTCTCTATTAAATATTCAACTATACATCAAATCTTAAATAACGTTTGATTTCAATATAGTGATATTATAGTAGTATTTAGATTCATATTTAGCGCTTATATGAATAGTATAAACTAGACTAAGAACTATAAGAGAAAAATTCTATTATAGGTTATAGATATATATTGGCTCCGGCCTTTCTGAGTGGAGTTTCTGAGAGAAAAGAATTCTGAGATTGATTACAACTAGTAAGCAGCAACTGCGCGTAAGCACCCATCCTCCGCTCCACCAATCGACACCGTCACGCCCGCAGCCCACCGATACCGTCATGCAGCATCGACACGAGCGACACGTCTGATCCACCACCTACAACACATCATGCGACTTCCTCCGGCCCATCCCTTCCCACCGTCCTCAGATGCCTCCGGATGAAGTAGAGCGTCGCCCCCATCCATTCCAAGCTCTCCTTACTCCAAAACTTCTTCCCGAACCTTTTCTGCTCCCTCGTAGGATTCGATGCAGTAATAGCGTTTTTGATACACCTCATGTTAGCCTCTAGCTACTCGCGAGTCTCCTTACTCGGTCCCTCAACGCCACGTATCAACTGCATGCTCACCTCGTACACCGCGAGCGCGTCCTTGTGGTCGATCAGGGTAGTGCCTTCCGATCCGTCAATGCTGACATCGGGGAGGGGTCCGCACCACCGTTTTGGCACAGATCCATTAAACTTCAACTAGACGGATACGTGTTGCTGCAGATCTCGCAGTACATGTATAGGAGGAGGAGAGTAGAATGCAATCATTGCTATGACCGCGAGGATCGCAACCGGGAGAAGAATCGCATTATTGAATCGATAGATAGAGAGTGGAGATTGATTCGTGATCGAGATGGGATGGGATGAGATGAGAGAGACATACCAGAGAAGACATGGCGAATTTATGGGCATTGGAGAGCTTCGCTGCACTGCGTGTCCTTATTGCAACCATAGTTCGTTGTATCGTTGTCTTATCGCAACCGTAGTTCGCTGTTCTGCTGCCTTCGTCGCAACCGTATTATAGTTGTCGCACCTAATGGAGTTGTGCCTTATAGTTATATACCCATTAAGAGGTTTATAAATTATTACTAAACTATTCCTAAGAGTTTAAAGTAGAGTCTCGTAGACGTAATTCTCTTAGACCCTTACCTAATCTTTTACTTTAACTAGTTATATAGTTATTTTTTTAATACCCGATTTTAGTAGGTTAGGGTATAGTCTACTATTCTTTTCTAAGATAAATAATCTAATAACTACGCTATATAGTAAATAGAGAAAAAACGTCAAGTTATAGATATATAATCTATTAGTTAAGTGTTTATTCTACTATATATCTTCACTATTTTATTTAATAATACTCTACCTCTAGTAATATAGATAGCTTACCCTACTATCTCTATCTATTTTTATTAAACTTCAACATACTACATATACTGTACCTATTAAGTGTATTATTTATAGTAAAGATTAGAATATCTTATTAAGTTTATAATAATAGAGTAGATAAACTTAGGAAGGCTAAGTTTATGAAATTCATTTATAGACATATATTGAATTCTGGATTATAGAAGAATAGAAATAACCAGAAAATAGTATATAAGTTAATGTATGAGATAGATAACAAGGTTACCTTCTAGCAGTAAATATTCTATTTAATTCTTGGAGTGAAACGAATATAAAGCGGGTCTTTATCCCATATAAACCAGGTTAATTGCTTGTTATGCCACTCATCCTGGCCCGCTTCTAAGATCAAATCGAAATTCCACAGAAGACAGGCTAATGTCAGTCTAATCTCGGCCCAGGCCAAACTAACTCTCTCGTAAGTAACTGTAGGCTGGTGATGGCTGCGATCCTGGTTTACTTACTTTTTGCCTAGGCAACCTCGAGAGCCTAGGGAGAAAGGTTGATGCACGTGACGATGATCATCAGCAAATTGATCGTTAGTATTGTCCCACCTTTGTGGTATGAACGCGTCAGCGTGTGCAAAATTTTGAGCGCTGTGATATGCTGCAAATGCGTTCATTCCCACTCGAGTCTTTGGTGGTATGAGAACTCCATTTACTACACGATGTCAGCGGGACGTCAGTAAGGGCAATAATTGACTCATATGACCTACTCATCGCTCCTGTTTCTGGGGTTACCCGAGGAAGAGTCGCCGGCAGTGCAGGGTAGATCCTTAGACTCTCTTGGATAACATGGGTTAAAGACTTCATCTTTGCTAAGTTTTGGAGGGACAGTTGGTCATGAGTCCTAAAGTCTTCGCGTAGCTTGTGGGTCAGTTCCTCTAATATGTTCCGATTCAGAGATAGGTAGAAGAGGCATCCTGAGAGCATAGTAGCTGTGGTCTCGGATCCCGCTTCGATTAACAAGGTAACATTTGCAGTCAGCTCCGACTCTGTAAGTTCTTTGGCCGATTCTTTGGCTCGCAATATGAATGAGACTTGGTGAAAATTAGTCACATTACGAATGTAAACGGTAGAAATCTGGCTTACTAAAATCGATGCTTGTCGTCTCTGCTAGACGAAGGCGTCGCATTGCACGAGCCACAGAAGCATTGAAACTCTCACGACGAGCTTTGCCAAACGCCCAGACGAAAACATTTAACACAGTGGCTTTGAAGGGGACAAATCGCAAAACTTCTATCATTGTCACGCCTTCGCGGATGCCTTCAAACACAGCTCGGGCTGGAGGGAACCAATCTTTCGAGCCCAAAGCATCAAGGTCTTGACCGAAACACAGGTGTGCGATCACATCGTATGAGTGGTGGTGCATCCATCGCACGATATCAGTCGGCTTGCCATGGAGGTCTTGAAGACGCTGTACTAGTCGGTCTACATGAGCCCGAATTAGGCTTTCCTGGGCGTGCAGCGCTCTGTCCGAGAACGCATGGGCTAATACACTGCGAATGCGACTGTGGTCCTTATCACCAGCAGCCCCCTGAATAGTCCTCATTTTAGCCTACTGGATGATGCACGAGGGAGTCACGACTAACCATATTCTTTTCCCCACTAGGGGTGGTTGCACCCATGTAGAAGTGTGGGTCCTTCTGAAGACGCTGGGAATCCCTCGATTTCATGCCATATATGTCATTCCAGGCGGAGCCTGTATTAAAGCTGACTGAGATTTAAAAATCAATCTTTGATGCTCTCGGGCAATAATTAGGGCTGAACGAACGTTCGTCTGGCGCAATTCTTACAATACCGCCGTACTGGTTGTGCCATTGGAGTAATTTCCTTTCAGATAATCCAGCCGCTCGAATGTAAGCCGAGTAAAGTCGTGTTGCACGAGCCAGGAGCGGGCCAGGAAATGAACGTAGTGGGTGCAAGTAGATGTTGTAGATAATTCTGGCGCCGATCCAAACGATAAGGGCAAGCAAAACTTTCGGCAAAGTTGTCCATAGTATGGAAGCCATTGCGATTGAGTGCGAGGTAGGCTTGAAGTGTCCTAACAGTGTCAGTCACAAAATGCTGCTTTTTAGTGGGACTCAAGTAGTCATTAGCTGTGACTTAAGAAATAACTAGCTCAGGGTCTGTTTGGTTCAGATTCGTTTTCCGGCTCATAAGCCCAATGGAGTGTTATCTGAACTCCACCTGGAAAACGGAGCTGGAAACGGCGTCGTGTTTGGAAAATGGACATTTTACTGTCAAAAACGGCGCTAGATGTTGTTTGCCCTACTATACGAAAATAAGTCATGTCCAGTGCTTAGTAGACCCATATTATCTCCATTTTAGGCAAAACCGAGATGTGTTTTCTAGCAGCTACTCTAGAGGTCTAGCTAAAAACGGAGATCCGTTTTATTACGACTTTAGTGATATAGAGTAAATAAGCTCGGTACGTGATATTACGTGACTATCTAATAAGGTTCTAGCTTCCTAGCTAGCTATAAGCAAGGGATCCCTTAGCAGAGCGCTAAACCCAAACAAGAAACAAAACACAACCGGAAAACAGAGAAATGAAAAGGCTCCCAGATACGCATTAAGCAGAGCGCGGTAGTCAGCCTCTTTCCGGGTTCTCCGACTTGGACCCCGAGTTGGGAGCCCCTCGCTATCCGCGATGATATGCTGACGGCTTAGCCTTTTGTCGGTCATGCAGGCGGGGTTATAGTTTTTGTAGAGGCAGGCTTGCAAACCCTTGCTATATACCTTGTTGCCAGGCAAAGTTAGCATACCTTGTTGCCAGGCAAAGTTCGCATGGATATGCTTCACCGCATGGGTATCCCAGCGCGCTTATCATGCACCATCCACAGTAGTGCGGTCGGCGGTTTTCCTTGTGGCCAGAGTTTTGCGGTAGAATTCTTTGGAATGCTTCATTGTAGCTCGCCATCAGTAAATCCGAAGGCAAGTTCTCATCGTCTTTCTGTAGCTTCGCTCTTGCTGCCCTCTGCACTCACTGATTGACGGACACACTCGATAAGTCAAAACTACACCCAAAGATGAGATACCAATTTTCGACCATTGTAGACCCAGCGGCCTATGACAACGAAGGCTTGTCCGATGGCATCAATCTACGAAAGAACAATTTTACGCACTTGGAAGATCGAGGTGCAATCCGCGCGCAGCAAGACTGGGCTAAGCATGTTGCGCCCATCAAGCAGTTTAAGGGCACGCTTGGTCACGATTACAGTTTCATGACGGTCTGCGTGCCTGAATGTATACCAACACGTCTGGAGCTCATTTCGTATGCCAATGAATTTGCATTTATGTATGATGGTGAGTACAGCAGGCTGAGGTGCGAAGATGATTCAAGTCCAAGATCTAATGAAATGCGCGTAGACGATACTGAGCTGGACACCGAGGATAACGTACGTATAAAAAAGATCTGGCGCTTACAAGTGGCTAAAGATGTGGTGCTAACCTATATAGACATGTGCGGAGAACGATAAATTGATGGATATCTTTCTAGCGGGCCCTGAAAGCCGGAGCCGGTCGCAGGACCAATCCAGTTCTGGCAAAACACGAATCCTTAAACAGCTGTTCTCGGAGATGGTAGCAATCGACAAAGAGTGCGCGATAAGGGCCATGAAAGCATGGGCTGAGTTTCTCAGAGTTGGTTCAAGTCGTCAGCATAGCACAGTCTTTATACGGCTGGAGGATTACCTACCCTATCGTATCAAAGATGTGGGCGAAATGTAAGATTGGTCAGCTCGCGCCTGACCCTGATTTTGGCTAATATTTGTGCCATCAGGTTTTGGTTTGGTGTTGTTACCTTCGGCATGGCACTGCATATTCCAGACCACGAGATGGATGCTTGCCACAAGCTCATGGAACCTGCCTGGATCGCTGTTGGATTGGCTAACGATGTCTTCTCATGGCCGAAAGAGCGTGATGCGAGTCAAAGGCTCGGACGTACTCATGTTGTAAATGCTATTTGGGTTGTAATGCAAGAGCATGACCTTTCCCAAGAGCAAGCTAATGAATACTGCCGGAAACTTGCCGCTCAGTATGTCACCAAGTACTTGGACAATATTCGGAAGATCAAGAATGACGAGTCGATATCTCCGGACCTTCGCACTTATGTTGAAGCCATGCAATACAGCATCTCGGGGAATGTCACATGGAGCAAACTCTGCCCCAGATATAATCCCGAGAAGCTTTTCAACCAGACTCAACTGGATTGGATGCAGAATGGGCTCCCCAGATCTGTCGAATTGGACAGCGCTTCTGACGCTAGCTCCTCTTTCTTATCAACAAGTACACACAGCTCGCCGGTATTTGGGTCCCAAACGACGATTGAATACAAGGACGGATGGACCGCTGATTCTCCTGGAATTATTTCTTTGTTCCTCAATTGCTCATTGCCGCCTTTATCTCATAAGGTAGAGTCTTTATCTACGCCCTTCTTGAGAATTACGCACTAATATATGAGTGACAGGTGATCAGCGCACCGTTTATCTATGTCGATTCGCTTCCCTCTAAAGGTGCGCGAGACATGTTCTTGGATGCTCTCAACCACTGGCTACATGTGGACGAGCAGAAGGTATCTCAAGTGAAAATGGCGATCCGTATGCTGCACAACGCGTCACTAATGTAATGCCATTTCACATCAAATCCCGTCACATCAACACTCTGCTGACCAATTCCCGGGTGACCAGGCTTGATGACGTTCAAGATGGCTCTCGACTACGTCGGGGCAAATCTAGCGCACATCGTGTTTTCGGAGTCGCTCAAACGACCAATTCAGCTGCGTTCTTGGTCAACGAATCTATCAAACAGATACGCGAACTTGCGGGTGATCAGGGAGTTGCTGCAGTGCTGGAAAAATTGACCAGTCTCTTCGTTGGTCAAGCTCAGGACCTGCATTCATCGAGAAATCTTTCTTGTCCGTCTTTAACTGAATACATCCAGACAATTGATCAAAGTGGGTTCCTAGCTTCAAAAAATGAGTTCAAGCATGCGCTACGGCAGCCGCTAACCAAATATACCGTAGAAACTAGCGCTCTCTTCGAACTGGCTTGGAGGCTCATGTACCTTTGCTCGATGGCGAATGTAGTGCCCGACAGCTCGCTATCGCGCTTCTGCATTTTACTTGGCCGTTTCTTTCAGATCCGTGACGACTATCAAAATCTCACGTCACCTGAAGTAAGTTATGTGCTAACATGTGTACGATATGTCAATCATTGCTCACAAAAAGACACAAATAGTATACTAAGCAGAAAGGATTCTGCGACGATCTGGACAGTGGAACGTATACGCTTCCCTTGTTGTATACGATTTCACAACAGTCAGAAAATCTTCTGCTTCAGAATTTGCTATCTACAAGGCTGGCTGAAGGGACACTCGACGACGCCCAAAAGTGTTTGGCACTGGATCAAATGCAGCTAGTAAAGACGGACGAGGTTTTGCGAAAGATCTTAGCTTCATTATATGATGAGCTCAGGGCCGAACTGCAGTGTATATCTAGTTTATTCGCGTCCGAAAACCCTCAAATGGAGCTGATGCTAGAGATGCTTAAGCTTTGAGGGCTCTTTCGTAAAGGCGACGTCGATTTCCTTTTTGACCTATCTATCCATTATCAATATATCACCTATTATCTGTAACACAAATGACAGCCCTGGCTCGAATTACTGATCACAGCGTGATCGGATGAGCGACTTGCACTTGTTGTCGCCCGCCCATGACCTATTCGATGAGCTGTTTGGCATTTTGATGGAATGATAGACGGCTAAGCGCACTGAAACTCGATGGACAGAAGTGCAGCGCGTCCAACGTACCGCAGTTGTACTGTGCTACAAGGCCAAACCTTTGTGTGGAGGCACTAAAATGATAATAAACCTCTTCTTCGGATGACGATTGACAGACGATTACCATACTGTTCTGAATAATCACGAATTGAAAGAGTATAGATCGTACTCTCCATAGTAGAGCGCTTCCACTCTCTCCACCCTGGCCTGGATTCGTCCCCTTGCCAGTGTCCTACACACAAGTTCTGCCTTGGCAAACAATAGTACCGAGAGCTATCTTGAGTTCGGTACGGGCCGACAGGCACTACCGTAGCGCAATCCTTATCTCGATCTACAGCGTAGTGAATATATGCGCGGAACGGACCGAAAAGGACCGAACACTACAGTAGTAGCGAAATATTTGTATGGATCTACAGTGCAGTGTTATGGCTTTAATCAAGTATCTTTGTAGCGAAAAGCTTATCAGAATGGTTTCCTCAAGAAGAATAGCAGACTACACTCTAACCTGCCAAAATCGGGTATCGAAGAAATAGGCTTTGCAGTCAGGGTAGTAGTTCGAACGCGAGGCCTGTATCACAAAAACCTTAGCGCTTCGGCTCCGAGATGTTCGTAAGCGAAACCCCACTTTCGAACCCAAATGTATAGAATAGAGCGAAATAGACCGAAAGACTGGCATACACAGTAGAGTTCAAGTAAAGATCAACGGCGTAATCCTTGTAGTAGTGAGGCAGTGTCGTATACGCGGAACGGACCGAAAGACTAGGTACAGTAGAAACTTAGTAAACTCTACGATCGCAATCTTTGCAGTGATCTGTGAGGCGGTTATACAATATGTATGATAGACCGAAAGACTATCATAAAGTTCAAGTAAAGTCTAAAGGCGTAATCCTTGTAGTATTAGGGAACTATCGTATGCGCGGAACGGACCGAAAGACTAGGTGCAGTGGGATCTTACAATAAAGTTTAAGGGCACAATCCTTGCAGTAATATACGGGGCCGTATGATATGCGCAGAGTGGACCAAAAGACTACAGTAGTGTTTCAGCAAAGTGCAAGCGCGCAATACCTGCCACGATGTACGCGGTGATATCATAAGTGCTGCATTTGCCACTAGCTAGCATATTCAGCTTATGTAAGTCGAAGGTTTCGACCGGCTTCTTAGCTCTGCATGTAAGAGTGTCAAGTTCGTAACGACTGTGATACAACTACGGGAAAGGCATGTGCAAAAATACTAACGCTAAGCTGGGATGTACACCAAGTCTAGCCAAGGAGGTATCGGGTTAGGTTCTGCGCTGGCAATGCCATGCTAGGCAGCTTTGACGATGTATTGAGTTGACGATGGTTGTATAGTATAGAACATTCAGTTTGCAAGGATATTTCTATTCGCGCTGTAGTAGTCGGATAGTTACACTGTAAGTATTTCCGCTATAGTAGTTAGACACTTACACTGTTAGTACTCGCGCTGTAGTACTCGGAAATATACGCCGTCGGTGTCCGAGACTTTGTCGCGGCGTGTTGAAAATAATGGCACCCTGTAGTTGATATTTAGCTGTCCAAGGACAACTTCCTGATACGGACAAGACATCCAAATATTGCAGTATCGGCACTCAGCCATATAGTTTCACAAAGATTTGCCTCTTTTTTACATTCATTCAGACATAGGATCAAGTTCTCATACTTTCTCCCCTACGCAAAGAAATCAAATTTCTACTCATCTATCCGAGAGTTTAGTATCCTCTTAGTTCAACATCATAAGCAGTTATGGCTCCCACCAATTCCAACAGCACGGATGGCCATCTGAACATCTGCCCTATGGTTCATGGATCGGACAAAAAGCTTAATGTTAGTTACTTAACTATGCTGGGGAGAGGAGGAATTTGTTTCGCGTATTAACCACGAAGTGACTTGTAGTTTGGAGCATACATTACTGGCCTCGATTTGAACAACGCTTCAGGTTAGTCTCAGCCCCCAATTTCTTCTCTATTCTTTTGCCCTTCTTTACTAATAGAACTCATTGTGCAGATAATGAAATCGATCAACTACGTGAAGCTATTCTACGGCATAAGGTCGTTGTAGTAAAAGGCCAACAAGCCGAGACACCAGACAAGAATTGGGAAATCATTACAAAGCTGGATCCCATGCACCATATGATCACCCAAGAAGAATTTGGGCAACTTTTTCACCCCACCGGAGAGGGTTTGATTGTTCGTGATAATTTGAATCCCGTCGAAATCCTTAAGAAGTAATCGCTGACCCACGAGATACATATAGGCCATGTTGAAACTTGCCACCGTGCCTACTGCTGAGGATGGTCACATTCATTTGATGGGAAAGGGATACCAAGGAGACGATCATTATGGCCTGAAGAAATTGACTCTAGGTGAAGCCTTTGCCGGAAATTATTATTCTAAGCCACTCGCAGATGAGGACTTCCAAGCTGGCATATCCCGATTCCAAAGCTGGCATATCGATGGACCTCTCTACAAAGTGCATCCACCCTACATCAGCTCGCTGCGATTCATACAGCTGCCTGTTGGCGAGCAGACAATTGAATGGGCTGACGGGTCTGGTTTGAGCCTAAAAACCAAGCCAGGTCGTACTGGGTTCTTTAGCACATCCCAATTATACGAAATGTTGACAGATGAGGAGAGAGTCATGGTCGACAACAGCAGTGTCGAATACATGTATTACCCTTACGAATGGATCCGTGGCTGTCGCGGAAATCCTAATGGACTGAGCGTTGCAGACGAAGGTCGCGAGAAACCGCTTGAGGAGATGGAGGAAATGGCTCGTGATGAGCAATGGACGAAGACGGTAAGTGGCCGATTCAACATTTTGGACAAGGTGAATCTCTGCTGACGAGCACTGCTCTGCTTCTGTGAACAGTATCCCATGGTTTGGTTCAATGAGCTTACA
Organism: Bipolaris bicolor; assembly: GCA_026262445.1. Classification (NCBI taxonomy): domain Eukaryota; kingdom Fungi; phylum Ascomycota; class Dothideomycetes; order Pleosporales; family Pleosporaceae; genus Bipolaris; species Bipolaris bicolor. Next base: position 29,479 of record JAODYD010000005.1, on the reverse strand, counting down.
AAAGAGAAGTCTCTCCAGGTTCAACCAAACTGTGCCCGACGACTTCTCATCCGGCGCTCGGCCAATCAAAAGGAGCCCGAGATCATCGAGGGGCCTGAGCGTGTACGTGAATTCATGTACAAGCTGCAGCAACGCATTGTGCGGCCTGAGTACATCTATGTGGGGCCAGAAGAAGAAGGTGACCATGTGTTCTGGTACAATTGGGGTTTGATGCATTCGAGAATTGATTATCCCGTAGCATACGGGCCTCGTATTGTACACCAGGGTTGGGTCCCTACAAACAGAATACCGCGTGGGTCACCAGCGGTGGCATATTAGTTTTCATTAGATATCTGATAGTACCATGAATGAGTTATTATCCTACGCGCACTCGTACAGAACACCATATAGGAAGCATTTTAATCAAAGGCAGGAAAAAGAAGAGCTAATATAACACACCTACGTAACGCCAGCGTGCTTGGTCATTTCAAGCGGCTACATCGGTTTTCTATGGCTAGATTGAATGATGCAAAATGCAACCGCACATATGTTGCCCATATGAAGGCAGGCTCTTGTCTATGACATATGGGCCAGCGAAAAAGTTTTGATCATTCATTTCTTTCGGGACTTAATTGGATGAATTTGGCAACACTTGTAACAAAAAAGTAAGAGAATGTTGCTGCATTGAACACGTCGTTGGTATCTATACGCTAAAAGAGTGTTTTCATATCCAAGCTCAGAATAATTGAGTGACTCTTCCTGAGCAGCTAAATCTACATTCCCGACTAATCAGCGACCGAAACGAATGGTGGTAAGGGCTCGTTGTGTTAGTCGGGTCGCTACAGCTTCCAATAACTCTCCAGCATGTCTTTCACCGTCATAGTATGGATGGTGGGCATGCCCTCGATGTGAGTGGGCTTAATATCCATTAAGCCGTCTATTACCCATGTCTCTAGGATCGCAATGTATTTGTCAAAAGCCTCGGGGTCGAGTTCGTAACGCTGCAAGGTTTGAGATGGCAATGCGGTGATCTTGCCCTGCCGCAGTGTGGCTTCCTCGTCATACACTACCTTCAACTGCCTCCCTGTGATGATCTTCGTCAGGTTCACAAATTCATTCAATGTTATTCTGTCCCCGGCAATGTGATACTTCTGCGGCCATGACCCCAATGGCAACTTCAAAAGACCCGTTACATGTCTTGCTACGTCTCTAGTAGCAGTTAAAGTGACGACTGTGTTGCCATCGCCCGGTATCGCAATCATCTCATGCTGCAAATCCACAATGAAACAAGCAGATCGCAGAGTCGTAGGCATCTTGGGTATTCCAAAGTAGTCAAGAAAAATTCCGTTGCTGACGACCGTCCACTCGAGAGATTGTGCATCTGGAATGGCTTGAAGCCTGTCGAGGCATTTGAAATAGTTCACCAGCGGGGGCATGACATCGATGGCGCTGGAAGATGTTACTTCGCGCTATTCGCAAATACGGATAAACAACAGTCACCGACCTTCTTGGGTAGGACAAGAACCAAGAACTTGGGATAAAGCGTTTGGTCACATGGGATTGCAGACAAGCTTCGACAAGGTTGCTCTGAGAATCGCCAGCAACATCACTAAGCGTGGATACGACTGTAGAGATATGATATTTCTCAAGTATATCACGCATTCCTTGGATATTATCATAGTCAACAAAGACTTCTTGGCTGTGCGTGCTTGACTAGACAACCACGGTATTAATAAGATTGAAGCACGTGTTCGGAGCCCATAACTTACCCTGTGCGTCAGCACGATTACTTCAAAATCATTTTGGAAAACGTCAAGAAATGTGCGTCCTAGTCCGCCTGTACCACCCGCAATTGCAACGACTTGTCGGTTGATGGTCATAATGGGTGGTGCGTGAGCATGAGAGTTTGAGAACAGTCTCTGAGTGCAGTAACGGGTGTTTTAGGTCTAGCAATGAAGGGAGTGAAACTTGCTTGAGGCAACCCATGGCTCTCGGGGTGAGCGACCGGGCTACATCTGTCGCATCTTCGACACATAGCCGGGCTACGCGACCACAGCTATTGCAGAGCCGATATACACCAGGGCAACCCAGTCAGACAGTCCCGGGCTTGTATGCCCGACATGTCACCCTGGTTCCACTAGCAAGGATGGTGTGTGACCAGGAAGAGATACAGTAGCGGCCACTAGTTCTTACGTGTGCCATGCGAGCGCCACTGAGCGCCATTGCCGCATCTAGCGGAGAATTTTCACAGCAAGGAGGTGGGGAAGAGGCTAGGTGCAGTTTGCGAAGCGGAGCACATACCGTCTCAGTACCGGACCGTGAAGAATGCAATAGATATCTCTTCCCACCTGTCGAAGAACTGCCTCCGCAGACATCAAATCGCCCAAGATGTTTTCTTTTACTTCTCTCGAATCTCTCGATCCGCTACGCCATGCGCTCCCATTTACCTGCGCAGGATTGGTGATCATATTCACTTTCTATTTGTCACGGCATCACAGCCCCAAGCCCGCCCCCAACATTCCAATCCACAGTTACGACCGCGAGGAGTACTTCCGTAGAGGTTACGAACTAGTTCAAGAAGGCCAGAAGAAATACCCAAGCTGTTTCCAATTACGCACTGCCACAGGTTGGAAAATTCTTGTTCCCATCCGATTTGTTGAGGAATTGCGCAAGAACCCGTCCTTGAGTTTCGCAAGAGGCAACGATAAAGATGCTTTCATCGAGTATCCGGGATTCGAAGCGATGGAGGCAGCTTGCCACGATGACTATTTCATGCAAGAGGTTGTCCGGGTGAAACTCACGCAAACTTTGAACCTCCTCTACTCGAGTGTTATAGACGAATCTGCCGTAGCAATGATGGACGTTCTAGGAGAGGATAAAATCTGGCGTACTACGCGCATCAAGGATAACGTCAGCCATATAGTAGCGCGAGTGACAAGTCGTGTATTTCTCGGATTTCCGCTCTGTCGCAACCAGAAATGGCTAGACATCGTCGTGAACCATACAAAGGCAGTGTTTATGGCCGCGAAAAGGATGCGACAGACGCCTCCAGCGCTACGTCCACTGATCCACTACTTCCTGCCTGAGACGAAACTTCTCCGTCAACATGTCCATGCCGCACGTGCCCTTATCAGTCCCGAGCTTGCGAAGCGTCGAGCTGCTGTTGAGGAGGCATTGCGACATGGCAAGATTCCAAAGGAATCGGCCGATGCGATTTCCTGGATGGTCGAGGTCGCGCAAGCTCAGGGCCGGAAGATTGATGTTGCTGTCCATGTGGTATCTCTGAGTATGACAGCGATACAGACTACTGGAGAAGTTTTAACGAACTGCATTCTGCAGCTCTGTGAAACGCCTTCAATCGTAGACGACTTGCGAGTGGAGATTGTTTCCCTTCTTAAAGAAGGCGGCTGGACAAAGTATACGCTGTATAAGATGAGACTTCTTGATAGCTTTATTAGAGAAGTTATGAGGCACCATGACTTCCTCCGAGGTGAGTCGATCCGAGTTACACTTACCTATCCCCAAAAGCTAGAAACTAAACAACCAACGCAGTCACTTCTTGGAGAGGATGCACTGAAGATGTTGTGTTGTCGGACGGCACGGTCCTTCCTAAAGGTAGCTGTATCTACTTCGACGATAGTAAAGTTGTGGACCCGGAGCACTACCCAGACCCGGAAAAGTTCGATCCGACGAGATCTTTGAGGAAACGAGAGCAGCCTGGGCAGGAAGAGCGGTATGCACGTTGTTTCCGTATAGATACATAGCTAACCCGCGGAATAGCCATCAATTCGTGTCATTACAGACGGACCACTTGGCTTTTGGTTACGGCATACATGCGTGCCCTGGCCGTTTCTTCGCTAACATGGAGCTTAAGGTAGATACCTTATAACAACTACGTGGCTTTCTTTGCTAACCTTAGCTAAAGGTCATGCTTTGCAACTTTTTACTCAAGTACGACGTTAGACTAGTGCCCGGCGAAAAACGACCGGCTGACATTCTCTTCGAAGTGCAGAGGATGGTACCGCCTGATGTCCAAGTTCAGGTTAAAGTAAGAGATGTAGAGCCTGAAGTAGACTTATATTCTCCCATGTCGGGAACCTTATCAGTATAGAGTAGTCATTATAATACTCTTCTTAGAGCCTAGATATATTAGAATAAACAGTATCTACTAGATATTACTACTAGTTCTAATTAGAAAGACTCTAATAAAGTATAGTACAGGCCGAGGCCCCACTCCCAGCCCGTGCCTGGTGGGTGCTCGCTTGACGACTTGATTGCGACAATGTTGTTAAACCTCTCGTTGGGGTTTCGGCGCTGAGAATGATTACTATTTCTTACCGGTCGGGCCACTCATTGACGACTGGGGGGTTTGCATCGTCAACACATCTCCCAAGCGGCATCTGGAAGCTGCATTCCGACCCTATCATGCCGTCCGCAACGATGCCACACGATGTGGATATTAAAGTCACGATGACGGAGCGTGTGTTTCCTCAAAAGCCAACGCAGCATGAATGCGCAGTTCCACTGTCGATACTGGACGCGACTGCCGCCAACCTCGCTCTTACAAACGCTATATGGCTCTTCGAGCCATTCGATGAGAAGGATGTAGTGAATGTCGCCGAACACCTCCGCCAAACACTCGGCACTGCACTTACTTCGTATCCTCAATGGGCCGGCTAGCTGAAGTCCATCGCTGTTGTCGACGATGCGTCGGTTCCCGCTGAAGCGCAAGAGTTCCCAGCCCACGCCCGTCGCTTCGGCCGCGTCTACGCGCAATTCGGGGCTTCCGCAGACGTCGGTGTGGAGTTCATCTCAGCAACATGCTCTGCCACCACGGACTCCCTCTACCAAACAGAGCGCGTCAAGACTCAGCCACTTTGGGATCGCAAAGACGACAACCTCGGTGAATTTGTGCCTGCTGTCGACATGGCGCATGCTCTACAACCTAATGAGCCTGACGCCGTGACGGGATTGCGCAAGCCGATCATGGCTATCCAATGCACCACATTGTCAGATGGTGGTTTTGTCCTTGCTGCCAAAACGGCGCATCCTTTCGCGGACATTACAGGCCTTATCCGCTTCGTCAAGGACTGGGCGGGTGTGAGTAGTGCCGTTATCAAGGGCCTCACAGCCCCAGCCCTGACTCCCGCCTATGCCATGGGCTGAATGGGATCTTAAGGTGCCTGTTTCTGACTATACCATTCATCTCAACACAGCGCAGGTCGATTTCCTCTTGAGAGAAGCTACGAAGGGCACTAGCAGTGATAGCCCGAGAATCAGCAAGCATGATGCCGTGTTGGCACATGTTTGGTCCTGCATTGTGCGTGCACGTCAACTCGGGAAGGATCATCTTCATAGCGCTGCGTATGAGGAATCTCCTCAGCGTATATGGCAGGCGTTCCTTGGCCGGCGTCATATCCTTGTGACGACCTGGGCGCGCGCTGGCATCTACGATGTTGACTTCGGTCTTGGATCGCGCATTCGATACGCGGACGGCATCGTGCCGAACTTGGACGGCGACATCCTCATTAAAGAAGCACCTCCATCTTCTGAAGAGTCCTTGTCTGGATCTCGGCCGTCTTGGACCGACAGCGGGGTGGATATATTTGTCCATATTTGCACTAAGGATACGGAGCGATTGCTCAAGGATCCTTTGTTACTACCGCGCTTTGATTAGACAACTCAGAATCTCTTCATCCCATCAATTATTCACTATGAACCTGCTCGCAGGCCTCTTTGGGTCGTGATTGTAGTCGTGAAAATGTGATGTCTCATTGGCTGGATACAAATTGCCTATAAGTGGCTGCAGCCGCTCATTGTAATCAGAACCTGGCAGGACGGAGCACTACCCAGTCTCATTATCAACATTCTAAAATTCAAAGAACGCTGCTTTGTGAAATCTGAAAAGGTGCATATCTCAATTTTCTTAGAAGCCAACTCTGATTCAGTTCTTTCCAATTCGTCGGCATGATTGTATATCATGAGGTAGATTCAGTAATTAAATTAGTCGTAAGAGTGATATCTAGAAGAGCAGACTTTGGGACCTGGGTTTTTTGGTTTTTAGTTTACTACTCTGCATCCAGTGTTACACTCAAAAGTATTCTAAAATTGACCAGAACGAACTATCATATGTTGTCGAATATCATTCATCTCCTTTTGAATATTATACGACCAGCGGGGTTAGGCAAGTTCTGCGTCTCGAAAATCAAGCTAGGAGGTCTTCCAACCTGATTATCTGGAAACTTGAAATCGTAATTCCTCAGAAGATAAACCCTGATTGCCTTGATTTCGGCCGAAGCGAAAAAGCGGCCAGGGCACGCGTGGCGCCCGTATCCAAAGGCCATACTTGCGGGATGTGCAGCAGCAAAAGCCATCGAGGACTTTGCCTTTTCATTCAGAAAGTCTGGAGACGTCTTTGGAGCTGGCTCTTCAAAACGGAAGCCTTGAAATTTTTCAGGTTCAGGAAAGATCTCGGGGTCCATCGAGATGGCGTGGGCGGGTACGCCGATAGTTGTGTGGGCCGGAATCTTTAGGCCGTCAGGAAGAGTGTAATCTACTGTGACTACTCTCTCAAACGTGACTATGGGTGGTCAAAATACATCGAGGCTTTGGCAGGCGTTATGTCTTGTATGCTGCCAACTTACTGAGAAGTAAGGGATTAAACCGTTGGCTTTCTTTCATGATGCTATCCAACTTGGTCAATCCCTGGAATCCCTGGCGGTTAAGCAATCCATTCTCATCAAGATTTTGGTCGATTTCTTTCCTGAGCGGCTCTATATATTCGGGCATATCGCAGAGATCATACAACAGTTGTGTAGGTGCTGCTGCACTATTATGAATTGCAGCAAAGCTAACTTTCAGGAGAATACCGGCGAAAAGGGCCAGGTCTTTTTCATCTCCCTTGGCGTCCTCCGCCATCCAGTAGAGTAGGTCAGGCGCAGCAGTACCACTAGCCGCACGCTGTTTGAGAAGGGGAATTGCAGCCTTCTCTGCGGCAGTATAGTGACTCTTGATATTCTGGATCGCTGGAACAAAGCGGGCAATGACCGGTTTGAGAAATTCAGGATACTTCTTGAGGGTCTGAGCGCCAATGAAACCGTCAGTCGCGAAACTGATAGACGATTGGATCCATTCTTTGTTGTGGCTAAGGGTAGTGCCGCCAAACATACGACTTGATGCGGGCCACGATTTATGTGATTCGGTCAACTACATCTACCTCGATCCAGTCTTAGATGCTCATGTCAGGAAACCTTCTTCGAGTTGATTGTAGAAGATGAGAAAAGAATGATGATCTTACTATGACAGGGAGGGAAAGAATCTTCAAAGGCGGCTTTGATCTCATCTTGGATATGGTCCATGACGGTCCCTGTGTGCGAAAATTAACACGAAATACTTATATCCAGACTCCATTTGCCAGGTCACACAAGTTTCGATTCAGCTGCCCTCTGACAACGCGGGGATGGAGTGTGGAGCGGCTACCCATAGTCGTGTATTTGCCTTCGAACATCTGTAGCACAATGAGTCACGGTCCGAGGCTACCATGGGGCGAACTTGCTGACCTCAATGAATGTTGCGACGAAATCGACCTCGGTTACTGGGGCTGACTTCAGATCTTCAAGGTATTTGACAGGAATCATCAGACGCTCTCCCAATTTGCTGGGAACATAGTACAGTCCGCGGTTTGCCTAGTACACAATTAAAATTAGAATCACCTCTCCCAGCAACCCGAGCGTGTCACGAATGACATCGGTTTGGAAATATGATGGCATACCTGCTTATAGCCCTCAAGTAACCTATTATTACTATGGTTTACTAACCGGATCCGGTTCTTCTTAATTGCATCTTCGTTGCTTCCGCCAACAAACGGGACGCCTTTAACGTACGTTTGCCCGGAATACCTGGTTAACCAGTAAACCGATACAATCATAATTCCCGCAACACTGAGCAAAGTTCCAATTGCGATATCAGAGTAGAAGTTCCTCGCGAAGGAAACTCTATGCGCAATAAATTCCAGTGGATAAGCCGGAGGCTGGAACGAAGTCATCTTCGTAGATTTGACGGCTTGAAATGTCAAATATTTCGTTATGACACTACCAAAGTTAAAACTTCCAGTTTGGCTGAAGTCTGGATAATGATAGTGTGAAGGTCGGATCCCGAACAAATTCGGAGTTCACCAGATTCGCCGATATCCGAGAACCCCCATGCCTCAACGCTGGGTCTCGAATGTTGCCCAATGTAGTCAGTTCACAACATCCATCTCCCTCGCGAAGCTGGCCAAATGAGAGATATTCCGGATGTGTACCAATCTTACACCAGGTAACACATGGTGGGACGGAAATTGTGGAATATTGAGACAATACCGAAAAGATAGTACTCAATGCTCCGAGTAGAAGTATCGCCTGTATACCAACGCCGAATGAATGCTTCGGACCCGATCTCGGAGCATACTTACAGCCTCGCTCAGAATTTCTTTTGCAACTTTCTGACAAAAGCGGAAATGGCTGACGCGTTTGCTCCTTTCAAAGTGGACGTTGGCTTGGAGTCAAAGCGCTTTTGACACCCGTCAAATTCACGCCGGAGCAAAGCCGGACTCGGCGATGAAAGCGAGGGCTGTTCCCATCTACGCCACAACGGTGAGACCTTCTATCGACTAATGTTGAAGTCTGGCCGGACTAGTTTATTGACAACCCCGAATAGTCATGTGTATTCACTAGTAGCGAGCATGCCCGCCGGGTGTGTAGCAACGAAGAGGCGGGATATGTGTATTCTAGGATATCAAATGTACGTACCATAATCCGAATTTCATTGCAGCGTTCCAGGGACTCGCAAGACCTATTTTTTGCTGACATGGAGTGATCGTTCCCTATGACAATAGCCCACAGTGGAGGTCTTGGAAAAACGTATTGCGGCTCTTGAGGGTGGCACTGCCGCTGTTGCCTGCGCCTCCGGCCAGTCAGCAGTGTTCCAGACCATCATGTGTCTGGCTCACACCGGCGACAATATTGTTGCATCAACAACCCTGTACGGAGGCAGCTACAGTTTTTCTAAGACATTATTGCCATGCATGGGAGTGTCTGTCCGATGGGTGTCCACCGACGATGCTGAGGCCTACCGGCCTTTGATCGACGATAGAAAAAAATTGATCTTTTTTGAGACAGTTGAAATTCCAGTCGTAAGCATTCCTGACCTTCAAGAAATTGCTGACATTGCACATGAGCGCAATGTCCCTTTGTAGTAAGTGTAGAGCCTCTTATAGAAAAGCCCTGGTAGAAGTATCATGTGATATGAAGAGGCAGCTTTAACGTCAGATGAGACTTACCAACCTCGTTTTCTAGGTTGATAACACTTTCGGTGCAGGGGGTTTTTGGTGCCCCGTTGTGTCTTTTGGTGCTGATATCGTCGTCCACTCGGCGACAAAGTGGCTCGGCGGCCACGGGACGACGGTCGGCGGTGTAGTTGTCGACTCGGGGCGCTTTGACTGGAAGAAAGCGGGCGCACGCTTTCCACACCTCACGCAAAGAAGCGATGGGCCCATGGGCTTTTCTTTTGCTAGCAACTTTAACAATGTAGCCTTCGCTATGGCATTGCGTATCGAGGTTGTCGTGGAGGTTGGCAGCGTGCTGAATTCCTTCGCGGCGTAACAAATCCTATTCGGGATGGAGACTCTGAGTCTCCGCTGTGATCGGATTGCTGCCAACGCGTTACATATTGCGCAGTTTCTAGCCGATCATGAACGGATAAATTGGATAAGTTATCCAGGTAAGTGGCTTCCCTGGCACCGAAAGGGTGTTGGACAAATTCAAGGAAACTGTGAGGAGAACGGTAGCTGACAATATGGTATGGCTAGGGCTTCCATCGAGGAAATATTACGAAAGAGCAAAGAAATATCTAAGACGGGGCTTTGGAGGAGTTTTGTCATTTGGCGTTGTAGGTGGCACGGTAGGCAGTAAAGCTTTTGTGGATGGGCTTTGTTTGATATCAAACATGACAAATTACGTTCATCCACATCAAGGTTTACGATATCAGGAAAGAAGATAAAAAGGCACTAGGGCTAACTGTTATGGGGTTATAGCGTTGGTGACTGCAAGACTATTGCAACACACCCGTGGAGCTCAACGCACACCATGATGACTGAGCAGGATAGGTTGAATGCCGGCATAACAGAGGTAAATCTAGACTGTTTCCGATCCCTTTGCAAGAGTCTCTCCAGAATGAGATGTCTAAAATTGACTTTTTTCTTCTAGGATCTTAATCGACTTTCCGTACGAACAGAAGACGTAAACGATATTATAGATGATCTTCTTTCGGGGCTTAAAGCTTTTCCAGATCAGTTTATCGCGCCCTAATGACCGTGGTAGTATTTTGGTCTTTGAAAAATTCAAGAGGGATAAGGATGTATTTGCTAGGTTTGATCACACGGAGTGCGATATATAGATGTCGAAGATTGTTGGCGCATCTAGGTTGATGACTGTGACGGGCGTGGGAGTTGTCACCCTCCGCCAGCGATTCTATAATCTCATCAACAAGTATTGCAACATCAACGAAATAATGAACTATGTACACTGCTGCTGTCTTTCTGTTTCCTGATATCCATCTTGAATTCTATTTCAGAACATTTTCGAATATTCTATTTATATCAATTGAGCGGGTCCGGTGAAAGCTCCGTGGTATCGCAGAGACGTTTTGTCGAACGTGAGAGCATAACTAGTTCGCAAAACATACCTCCCTGTGCGCTAATACACCGCCTCCCTGGATAAATTTCTATCCTCCGTATACGCAACAGTTATTATTTTTGAACCCAGTAATGGGATATATCTCAGATTCTATTGACGCCTCCGGATATGTTTCCTATCACCATGCTTTGTTGACCGTGAAGATCCTTGGACAAACAAAGGCTTTATCCCGACCGTAACTTGAATGATATCGTCCGGCTCTTCCACTTTGCTTCAAATTCTGTAATATTGGTATTGGTATTGATTATGATTATCATTCTATCTTAAGGCAAAGCATACAAGTTTATCGCTAAGTCACGCGTATCTGACACTGGCTCAGACGTGAGATTCTTGAGCGCTTGCCTCGCAACAACGACATCAAAAGTCATGTCGAAGTGATGTTGAGCATTTGCATGACTCTTCCGTTCCTCGCCAGCGATTGATCCAATTGCAGTTACATTACAATGATTGCCTAGTATAGCGCCTTCTGCCACCAGTCACACCGAGCATTTGCGTTGCTGTCTCGAACTTCTTTAATGCCATTGACATTGAGTTCTAGAACGTTGGCATCTTGACTGTACGTTTTGAAACGTTTAACACTAGTGGCGACTGGAATGCTTGTCTTTGCAAAACTAGTAATGAACTCCTGTAGAGTAATAGCAATCGTAGTGTTCGTAACACCCGTGGGATCTTTTGACGCGGCTCCACCATCATAGTAGGTGTATGCAACGTCCTGTGCGTGAATAGCTGGGGGAACAGCAAAAAGATAAGAGTAGGTGTTGTTACCGTATGCTTTCGAGAGGTAGTAAGTGTTGCACGTGAAGCCGCTTTCAGCGATTATAAGTCTACCGCGCTCGACATTGTTTGTGTACCCGTTCGATCCGTCGAACACGGGGGGGTACAATTCATCCAGCATATAGTCGATTGACGGTTGGGGTATATTTTCGAATAGTCCTTTAAGCATGTCTTCTAAAGCAGCGGTAGAAGAAAGCGTAAACGGGGTAAAGAGAGCCCCTTCATTAGCGTTATGGCCGACCATGACACGTACATTTTTGTCGAATCGTCCTTGAGAGAGGAGTTGTGGAGGCTGAAGTGGAGCAAAAAGGCTATCAACGACAGGCCCATACGTGAAAGAACCATACGTGGAGTCGTAGATTATCTGTTGAGCATTGGCGCGAATAAGCTCTTTAGACGGCAGTGTGCGAAGCTTGGCCAGAGATGTACTGTTCGTAAGGCTAAGGAATTTTTGGTAAATGTCCTCCTGCGTAACAACGGAATTAACTGGGCGCCAGCCAGGGCTTTGTATGATTGCCTGCTGGAATGGGGCGGAGCTTTTACCACCATAAGCAGTGATCTGGTGCATAATAGAGCCCCCACCAGCACTTTCTCCGAAGACTGTAACCTTGGGAGTATCAGTTATGTCGAGCATACCAAATTGCCTCTGTCAAGACTTACTCGCTTCTTATCGCCTCCAAAAAGATGAATATTCTTCTGAACCCATTCGAGCGCCAGTCGCTGGTCGTAGAATCCCAAGTTAGAGACGCCTCCCTCAGCTTGATACGACGGTCCGCCCATCCACCCGAAGGCACCAAGTCGGTAATTTATAGCAACGTAAATAACGTTGCCTTGCGTGGAGTTTCCAGCAGCGAGGAGACCAGCAGGATTGTTGTTCTTATGGCCTATAACATATCCACCGCCGTGGATCCACACCAGAACAGGAGCTCCACGTCCTTTGCCAGCACGACTAAGGGTTTTCCGGGGCACAAACACGTCCAAAAAAAGACAATCTTCAGATTCCTGAGGGCTGGGCTCCGGAACTGGACTGCTCGCATTGGCACTTGGCGCTGGATAGGTTACATTGGAAATTGGTAGTCCTAGTGCTTGCCTCATTACAGCTTCCGTAGAGACAACAGTCCATGGAGGATTTGCTTGGGGGCAGATTCTGAGAATGTTAACAGGAGTTTTTACCAATGGCAAATTAAATACGTACCGAGAAATGTTGCCGTTGTTGATGGACGATCGGCTTTTTGCTGGTGGTTGAGGAAGTTTAAATCTCAATTCGTTGACAGGAGGTGCTGCATATCGTATGTTTGAGAAGTTGTAAAAGTCGCCCGATTCCTATTTAGAATTAGAGATATAAGGACTAGGCTTCTAGTCAAACGCACGTTGAAGCCAGAAGCGCGATAGACTTCGTAGCCAAGGTCAACAGTCGGTAGCGGTGACCGGCTCTGTGAGTATGCAGCACCTAGAAGGGTCGCCACAGCGAGGAGGCGGATCATTATGGAGGGCTAAGTATTGGGTTGTCGAAAAAAGTACAGATGAATGCAAAGGCAAACGGCGACTAAAGTATTTATTTCACAGCCTTCCACGTTTTGCGAGTAATCATTGAGATATACCGAGGTATCACAAGACGTAAGGAAACCCCTAATCCAAACTCAGCTCGTGTTGCTCTGGTCTCAAAGTTTGGCTCTATAGTCTGGCCGAGACTAGTGACGCTTGGACATGTACTTTCAAAACAATACGCAAATTATATCTGTGAAAAATACGCCCAATACGCGACGAGGCAGCCAATAATCGCTTTAGTTTTTCCATATGTCGAGCATACATTTCCGTCATCTATGGAAGCCTCGGTAGGATAGTGTGTTACGGATTTGCTCCAAAGGTATTCACTCAGAATTGGATGAACACAAGGCTGATTTTTATAGATATGGAGATGCGCTGACATTGAGGTGGCGTATTGCTCAGCTCGCAGGCACGAGTTACCTATAGTAGTAGATTGCGTTGTTGGCGGTCTACAGGAAAAACACTATCGGACAAGTTGTCCAAGTGGAATGGGACCTATGACGATGTTGGTTGCATAACACATCTACGCATTGGCGATTTTGACTGCCATATTCCCAGTAAAAATACTATGCTAGTAGCAGCACTGCCATAAGCTAAGATAATTATGCGCTTTCGCTAACTGTCGCTAATCAGCCTTGTAAGGGGAAATAAAAAGCACTAAGAGCAGCCGAGGTTTCGGTCGAACTAATAATATCATTCGACAATGCTCCATGCTGTATTTCTCACTAGGCTGCGAAATGATCGGATCGGCGCAATGATTTGGACGGCGCAATGGTCGGGTCGGTGCAATGATTTAGACGGCGCAATGACTTGGACGGCGCAATAGTTGGGCCGGCACAATAATTGCTCCGCCCCGTCAACCCCTAATACTAGGCGGTATATCAGCTCACCATGGGAGCGCCAAGCCGTACCATGGGTCCATACTTTGATAGGCTTAGCGCTTACCTAAATTAATTTCTTATAACGTGCTCCACCAGTAAGCTGGGCACACCAGTAAGCTGGGCACACCAGTAAGCTGGGCACACCAGTAAGCTGGGCACACCAGTAAGTTGGGCACACCAGTAAGCACCCAACCTGACGCGACTCTCCACAACCACCACTATACCGCGACAACAACGCTCGATACAGACCTCTCATGAAGGTAGAATAAGTCTTACTATCGCGTCTTATCGTAATAATTTAAAACAATCTATCTGCGCTCTTATAAAAACGTATAATATACTACAATTAATACTATATACCCGCGTCTAAGGCACCTAGCTAAGATTAGAGATAGTCTCTATTAACTAAAAGCTATTATTAATTAAAGAGTAGTTACTTATATAATAGATTCTAGCTCTTAACTAGCGTAGTTTTCTACCCTATATGATTAACGTACGATAGATAGTAGACGCGTTACTCACCGCGCGTAGCTAAGATCTACCTCTATAGCTTGTTAGTAAGAACTAGGTATTATTAGTGTGGCAAATGGGTAGTGACCCACTTTTCTTTAAAAATTCATAATAAATTCCACGCTAGTCCAAATCAGGCAAAGGGTAGCGCGTTTTGAAGCACTGACTAAGCACATTCTATCATGTAATACATTACTAAGCCACATCTCTACTATTTAAGAAGTTATTTAACTACCTAGTTTAGGACTGTAACGGCGCAGGCAAGAGGAACCGGATTCGTTTTAGAGTTATGGTCACTTAGAGGTATATAGGAGTGCGTAGGACACAAGAAATCTAAGAATCTAATTAAATACCTATAGGCCTTATATAAAAGGATATTAAAAAACTATAGAGTAAGCTATTAATACTAAGATAGTTTTATCTTCTTAGTTTCTACTAGACCTAATAGAATCTAGTTTAGATCCTATTTAGATATTGGTCGTATAGAGAGCTTAGCCATTATACTACCCCCCCTCTTATTAATAGCTTATTCTAAGCTATTAAAAGCTTTTACTACAAAAGTCATTTACTCCTAGCTACTTATATTATTAGATAGTAGCCTAGTAGCGAATTAGCGCAGAAGTACTATTAATTCGTATACGTAATATTAATCTATTTATTTACTTAGTTATATAGTATATTAATAAGCTACTCGTTACTTTACCTCTATAATAATAATATAATTTTTATTTTCTCTTCTATATATATATATACTATACTACTTTACTACTCTATTAGCGCTCTTCTAGAGGCTTACTACCTTATCTATCTTCGTTTAGTTTATACTTTTATATATAGCGTTTTTAACGTTAATTATAAGTTTAGATCTAAAGTATCTAAGAAGTATAATTACTATACTTAGTAAAAAGAGAAGTGTAAGGGGCTGCGCTCTAGGGAGCAATCGCGAGGTATATAAGAGGTTGTATTCGATAAAGAGCTATCTACTCTGCTTACGTGGTGTTTATTTACTTATCAGAGAAAGGTTATACTAAAGTATCTAGGCGCGTTATCTAAGCGCTACTTAGATAGTAAGGAGAATTTAGGTACTTATAGTAACATCTAGATTCTACGCTTGTTATCTAAACGTAGTTCGGATGGCGCGCGTGTAGCTTAAACCAAGATTCTATTAAGAAGCTATCTAAAGAGCGTTTAGCCCGTTATAATACCTCTCTTCTTAGAGTGATACTACGTCGCCTCTCCGAAATCTCTCTAGCAGGCGGCTCTCGCTTGTTATAAGTAACAAGAAGGATTCTCTCCTTAACAAGTGATAAGATAGCTGAAAGCCTATAGACGTCTACGTCAGAAGGTAATAATTATTACAGGGCGAAGATTACGTAACTAATATTATGCTAAGACAACTATTAGGCGCTAGTATGGGACAGCAATAATCCTTTAATGGCAGCTATTAGAACATTAGGCTAAGCAAAGAGGAAGTCGTAATAGCAGTAATAGTAGGACTAGAAGTAATAAAGATATAAGGATAGATAGATTTTATTATTACTTTTATTATAGTTAAATCTTAAATTATACTTTCTTACTAGTATTATTACTTTATAAGATAGTTATATATTAGTCTATTAAATAGATTAGCGTTATTAAAACCCTAGTTACATCTATAACTCTTTTCTACTATAAATCGCTAGATAACCTTACAGAACACTAGCGTAAAGCTTACTAGCCTTAGTATAGAACCTAGTAAGAGAAGTATAGATCTAAACCCTATATAACACTTTAACTACCTATAGATTTAGTAAAGAATTAACTAATAGCGTCTAATTAAGATATAGACTATATTACAGAACTCTAACGAGTATATTAACATTCTAGGCCTAGTGCCTAACGAGAACGTTAATATAACTAGTTATACCTAGGGAGATATTAATAAGCTAGTAGTAGAGAGCCCTAAGTATAAACTCGTTAATCTTAGACGCGAAGGCTAGAATTAGGCTAGATAGATCACTAAGTTATAGAATATAATTAACTAACTTATAAGTTAGCTAATAGCTATACTAAACAAAAAACCTATTAAGAAACCTAAGATAGTAACCTAACCTTATTATACGAAGAAAGAGACTCCCTTTCTTTATTTTCTCTAATAAATATAATCCGCGCGCACGGACGGAAGAGTTTCTTTTTTTAAAACTTTAGAGTCTCTTTCTTTGCCTATAATAAGGTTAAAAAGTAATATAACTTCTATATAATATGTAGTACGTGCGTAGCTACTCTATATCTAAATTTTGCGATAATTACGATAGTACGTCGCGTTATACTTTAATAGGGAGTTTTAGTATTAATATTCCTCTAAACTCTAAGCGATAACCCTAAGCAATAACCCTAAGCAACAACCCTAAGTAATAACCCTAAGCAATAAACCCTAAGCAATAACCCTAAGCGATCGCCTCTACTAGAGTAGAGTACTAACTTAAAGGTAGATAGTTCTATATATTAGTATACCTATAACTTATCTTTACTATTAATTATAATCTTTTACTAGTATTTACGTATAGTAGCTATTATTAGCGTCTACTTAGTACTATTTACGTCTATTTATATAGGCTATTACTACTTATCTCTACTATCTACTTATATACTATAGAATATACTATAATTTATATTTATTAACTATAATTCTTACGTACTTAAACCTATTAGCTAAGATTCTTACTTATTTACTATAATTTATAAGTACTAACTTTAAGATATTCTAGGTAGAAATAAGTCTATTTAGTATAATTAATATTATAAATAGAGTAAAATAACTTAAGTAATAATATCTAACGTATAAAATAAGATATTATAATACTCTCTTAAAATAATAGAGGTAAATCTTAAGTTCTAACTACCTCTATATTATCTTTATTCTTACTATTAGGTATCTCTTTTATTCTATAACCTATCTTTTATATATTTACTTTAATACTTAAGAGCTTTTTTTAGCTTATAGGTCTACTAGTAATTTTATCTAGCCTAAGCTATTTCTCTAGCGCTCTACTTACTACTACTAAGTTAGATAGCTCTTATTATACTATACTAATAAAAAGATAAATCTTTTTTATATAAAGCTATTTAATCTAGTAGTTAGAGATCTATTTATATAGTATTAGAAGTAAAGAGCCTTAGTCTAAACCTTATACTAGTATATACTAGTATATAGCCTATTTAAGGTAAGCGTAGAAGGCCTCTATTTTCTCTTTAGTAGTATCTAGATAGACTATATTCTTAAGCTCTAAGATTATCTAAGTATAGACTTAGTCTTTTCTATATTAATTCTATATATAGTTACTACTTACTATTAAGTTTTATTACTTAATCTACTCTATCTTTTACTTATATACTATGCTAAGTAGAGCTATAGCCTATTAAGAACTAATATATATAGTAGCTAGATTAGTTTTATATTAGTAGTATATATACTAAGTAAAGTAGAACGCTCTATATATATTAGATTTAAGGCTTCGCCATCAAAAGTGCTTAAAAAGTAGCCTGTGCGCAGGTTAATATACCCTTAAAAGTACCTTAGTATACTCTTAAAAGTACTTATTACCTCTTAAGTATCTATCCTTATAAGTACTTTCTAGCCTTATAAGTGCTTCTATTCTTATAAGTACTTCTATCCTTATAAGTACTTCTACCCTTATAAGTGCTTTATTTCTATCTATATATAGGCTAAAATAGCTAGGGTAAGCTAAAGGTATAACCTAGGCGAAGCTCTAACCTTATTATACGAAGAAAGGGAGTCTCTTTCTTTATTTTCCCTAACAAATCTAATCCGCGCGTACGGACGGAAGAGTCCCTTTTTTTAAAACTTTAGAGTCCCTTTCTTTGCCTATAATAAAGTTAAAAAGTAATATAACTTCTATATAACGTGTAGTACGTACGTAGCTACTCTATGTCTAAATTTCGCGATAATTATAATAGTGCGTTGCGTTATACTTTAATAGGGAGTTTTAGTATTAATATTCCTCTAAACTCTAAGCGATAACTCTAAGCGATAACTCTAAGTAATAACCCTAAGCGATCGCCTCTACTAGAGTAGAGTACTAACTTAAAGGCAGGTAGTTCTATATATTAGCATACTTGTAACTTATCTCTACTATTAATTATAACCTTTTACTAGTATTTACGCATAGTAGCTATTATTAGCGTCTACTTAGTACTATTTACGTCTATTTATATAGGCTATTACTACTTATCTCTACTATCTACTTATATACTATAGAATATACTATAATTTATATTTATTAACTACGATTCTTACGTACTTACACCTATTAGCTAAGATTCTTACTTATTTGCTATAATTTACGAGCGCTAACTTTAAGGTATCCTAAGTAGAAATAAGTCTATTTAGTATAATTAATATTATAAACAAAGTAAAATAACTTAAGTAATAATATCTAACGTATAGAACGAGATACTATAATACTCTCTTAGAATAATAGAGGTAAATCTTAAGTCCTAACTACCTCTATATTATCTTTATTCTTACTATTAGGCACCTTTTCTATTCTATAACCTATCTTCTATATATTTACTTTAATACTTAAGGGCTCTTTTTAGCTTATAGGTCTACTAGCAATCCTATCTAGCCTAAGCTATTTCTCTAGCGCTCTACTTACTACTACTAAGTTAGGTAGCTCTTATTACGCTATACTAATAAAAAAGTAAACCTCTTTTACGCAAAGCTATTTAACTTAGTAGTTAGAGATCTATTTATATAGTATTAGAAGTAGAGAGCCTTAGCCTAGACCTTACACTAGTATATACTAGCGTATAGCTTATTTAAGGCGAGCGTAGAAGGCTTCTATTTTCTCTTTAGTAGTATCTAGGTAGACTATATTCTTAAGCTCTAAGATCGCCTAGGTATAGACTTAGCCTTTTCTATATTAGTTCTATATATAGTTACTACTTACTATTAAGTCTTACTACTTAATCTACTCTATTTTTTACTTATATACTACGCTAAGTAGAGCTATAGCCTATTAAGAACTAATATATATAGCGGCTAGATTAGTTTCGTATTAGTAGTATATATACTAGATAAAGTAGAACGCTCTATCTAGGTCGCGTTATTAGGAGGCGTTAGTAGCTAGCTATAAATAGACGTGGGCATCGTGTAGCTAGAGTTGCTAACTAGTATTTATCTAGAATAGTATACTCTATTCTTACTAAGTATATAAGAACTATATAGCGTTATATAGAGATAATAGGTTACTAAGTATTCGCGCTTTCTCTAAAATTATTATAGCTATATAGTAGAGCGTTAGGGCTAAACTATAAAAGTCTACCTCTCTATTAACCTTCTACTTTATTATCTACGTAATTATTAGCTTATTCTTTAGTTAGATAATACTATAGGTAGTATATTTAATCGCTATAGCTCTAGAGTCTAGCTTAATAAGGCTAAGTTTACTTTGCTTCTTCTCTTACGTAGCCTAGAGTTTCTTGCTACGTCGTTATTTAGCCCACTAGTTATTATTAGTTACTTTAGTAATATATATAGGCTGTTGCTCTCTACTAGCGTCTTTAATAGAAAGGTTATAGGTAGGCAGACTACCTAGGTAGTGCTTAGGCTTAGGAGAGTTAGCCTTAGATAGAAAAGAAGTAGGAGTAGAACTAGGATAGTTAAGGCTATAAGTAGTATTAGGCGAGCTAAAAAGAGTAGAAGGATTATAAGGAGAAGTATTCTTTATACTAAGGCGAGCGCGTTTATGAGGGAAACTACTATCTAAAGAGATTAGTAAGCTAGATATAGATAGTATAATTATAATATAGGCCTACTTAGAGGTATTAAGAGCTATAGAGCGTATATTAGGACTTAATCTTTTCTTCTACTCTAACTTATAAGCTAAGTTCCTACTCCTATACGTATAAGAAGGCGCTCTCTGCGCGGATAGTAGTACCTAACTAACTTCTTTAGTATCTTAGGTATCTTTGCTAATTAGCGTCTCTAGTATATAGAGGACTAATAACTTAGACTTATTTATCTATAGATCTAATTCTTAGACTTATAATACGGACTATACTAAAGCGTTGTCTTCCTATATAGGCGATATAGGCGTGTTATTAAAAAGAGCCTTAGCTATATTAACTAAGCCTTGCTAGCTTATCTCTAGTATTACTTTCTTACCTATAGTATTCTATATTAGCTATATAGCTGCTAGGAGAGAATAGATAATAAAGATAGGCTTTCTAACCTTAGTCGTTTGCGTATTAGAAAATAGCTACCTAGCGCTATTTATATTAGTAGACTCGTCTA
Source organism: Bipolaris bicolor (assembly GCA_026262445.1). Classification (NCBI taxonomy): domain Eukaryota; kingdom Fungi; phylum Ascomycota; class Dothideomycetes; order Pleosporales; family Pleosporaceae; genus Bipolaris; species Bipolaris bicolor. Next base: position 8,756 of record JAODYD010000005.1, on the reverse strand, counting down.
TCTAAGACCAAGACTACTATATCTTATTAGTAAATAGGCTATTATAGTCTCTATTAGTCAGCTAGTAGCCGTACTCTATAGCTATCTAGATATCTATAGATCTAGGAAAGCTCTAGGGACTGCTATTAGGCTCTTCTATGCGATATAATAGCTAGATAAATACGTTAGATATTATAGTAGTATAGTAGAAAAAGTTACTATAAAAGAGTATAGAAAGGTTATACTTAATAAGACTCTATTAAATTTACTTTTAGTAATACGTAAAGTATAACGCGTCTAATATATACCTCTTTGCTATATAGTATATAGTACTTTATATTAGACGTAATCCCTCTAATTTCTACTCCTTATAAGAGAATAAGTATAAGTATTATAAAGGATAGACTAGTTTATAGAAATCTTCTATTATAAAGCTATTATTAGGATACTTTGTTATCTACGTTACGCTATCGCGATTTTATCTAGCTAGATTAGTACCTATCTAAAGTCTTTCTACCCTAGCGTATCTTCTACTAATTAAAGGTTAGTTACGGACATAGTATAGACGTTAGGTAACCTTGCCTAAGAAGCTAGACAACTTTACCTACCTATAGAAGTAGAGAACTCTATACCTAGCCTAGTAACTAAAATATACGGACTAGTGTACTAGATAGCTAGCTATAAATATATATATACGTTAAAATAAGGCATCGCTAACTATTATAGGAAGGCCTATAAATAGATTAACCCCTAAAAATAAGGTAGCGATATAAGGAAGAAGGCCCTCTAGCTAAGTAAGCAATCTTAGGCTAAAAACTAGATATACTAGCGCTTATTTTAGACCTTAGGTTAGCTTGCGTATATTGCTATTAAGGGACTAGCCTTTAAGCGTAATACTAGAGATCTCTATAAGATAGTTTAAGAAGAAAAGTAGCGTATATAGGCTAAGTAGGCTGCTCTAGAGGTATAAAGTACTATCTAAGAGTATTAGCGAAATTAACCTAACTTATAGCTTAAGTATACTCGCTAGATTGCCTATCTTTGTAGCTAGGCATAGGTTAACCTTTTACGTACTCGTCTTGTCTCTAGCGATAAATCTCTAATATAGTAATGTAGGGAACTAGAAGAACTAGCGTTGCTTATAGCGTGCAAGGCTATACGTATTGCTATTAAAGACGCCTTTACGTTCTATTAGTCTAGAGACGCTAGCTAGGCTACTCTTAAGCTAATAGAGTAGCGCGAGACTAGTGTGAATTCTAATAAGAAGCCTATATACACTAGTTACTAAGTAGCTATAATTAAGATATATAGTAAATACGTTATTAGTATTCTATACTATATCTAGCGAACCTTAGAGAACCTAGAGATAGCGCTATATACGCTTCTTAACGACTAGTTAAGTGTACTACGTATACTAAAAGAGATATATATAGAGATTATTATAGAGAAGAGAGACTTACTTAATATGCTTACGCAAACTTATACTATATTCTAGCGTCTTCTCTTAATATAATAGCTAGAAGATAATAAGTACTAAAGCCTACTGCTTAGTAGAGTAGCAGTTCTAGGGCTTTAACCTAATTACCTAGGTGGTAGATAGATACCTTCTAACTATTTTTTACCTATTCTGTCTGCTCTTATTATAGTATCTAAGGTATTATTTGTCTATATCTATAACTTTAAACGAAAGTAATGTAGCTAAGAACGGCCTAGACCGCTATACCTAAAGGTTATATCTTTCTATTATAAGATAGCGTTATTAAGCTATAAAGAACCTATATACTCTATAAACTATATACTATAACTATAAACATTAGCAAAAATAATAGCCTAGTAGATAGCCCCGCTAGGCATAGTGTTATAGGATAGAGATAAGATTCTTATAGGTTAGGTAGGCTTCTATCTCTACGATCTTTAGACTATAGTATATAGCTTATTTAAGATAGTGTAGCTACGATTACTCTAAGACGTCTTGCTACTTAATGTTAATAATAAGGGCTAAGTGTGAAAAGGTAGCGCTGCGCTACCTATACTCTTCTTAGAAGAGCTTACTAATTAGCTAGCTAATATAAGTTCGTACTTTAGCTTCGTCTAGCTTCTCTCTAATAGCTTTACTAGTTAGGAGAACTAGCTCCTCTAGCGCGTGCTCCGCGAGCCCGCCCTATAGACATAGTTTTATAGTAAAGTAGATAATAAGATATAGTATAATAGTAGTATTAGCGCCTACTTTAAGAGCGTTTAATAATTTAAAGAAGCTCTCTTTATCCTTATCTATCTTTCTACTAGGGCGCTTGCCTATAGCATAGAGATTACTTCTATTATATATGAGAATAGTATTTATAGCGGCTACTAGGGCATCTTTATAGAAGGTGGCCTTATAGTCTTTATAACTACCTATTATAAGAGGTATAGTTTTAGTAAGCGTATTAAGACTATCTATTAATACATCTCTCGTAAGGTAAGTAAGCTAGTTGTGTACTTCTTAACCCTAGCTTAGCTATTTATTAATAACCTACAAAGACTACACTACAGCGTAATATAGAGTACCTACTTTCTTTAAGAGCTACTACTAGAAGAGCTATAGGAGTTAGTGAGCGATAGTGGCGGAGATAGTGGCGGAGAAGATAAGAAGTAGGATATAGAGCTAAGATACTATCTAACTAATCTAGATAGGTACTAGGATACTAATTGTGTACGTTACGTATTGCGTTAGTATACTATAGAGTACGTAGGTATTGCTCTAAGAACTCGTGCGTAGCGTTACGCCTATCTAGCTATCTACTATAAGCTAGCTACTAAGAAGGAGTTAAGAGAGTTTCTAAAAACGCTATACTAGAATATAGATAGGCTCTAGGAAGATACGAGAGAGCTATAGTCTAGTTATACTTAGTAAATAGAGAAGTTAAATTATAGCTATCTTACGCTTAAATCTCCTTTCTAAATACTACGTAAGCGATAGTAGTTCCGCCGTATAAGCGTAGACTAGTACTATATACTAGAATTTAGGTTAGCTACGTAAGATTATAGTAGTACTTTATCTACGTCTGTAGCGATACTTATATAGCAGAAGAAGTAGCTTTAACGCTAGTTAGCGCTTACTAAAGCTAATCTAGAGAAGACCTTACGGAAGCTACTTCGTAAGCTAGACGCTAGGTTGCGAACCTAATAGGCAAAGGCTCTCTATTCTATTCTAGCCCAGCGGCTACGCGTGCTAGTAGTTATGCCTACTAGCTTAGGAAAGTTATTATTATTTCTACTACCCGTAGCTTTGTTACTAGGCGGCGTTACTATAGTTATTACGCTACTAAACGCTATACTATAACGTACCTCATGGGTTCACGGTCCACATAGGTTCGCGGTCCACTTTTGCCAAGACCCTACCAAAACTACCACATTATTGCCTAAAATAGCCTACTTTAGACCTCTATAGTGCAAAGTAATATAAAATATTATTCTTAGGCTACTTCTACTTTATTCTTATATATTCGCGTATTATACTTAGTCCTACTACACCGTCTATACTACCGTTAAGACAGTTCACCCACTTTAGCGCGTTTCTACTTCTTTAACTTCTTCCTATTACTACGCACTCTAAAGTCCTAGAGAGTAGTTAAGCGCGCCCTATCTTTAACTATTAAGGTTCTCTCTATCTAAACTTACTTTCTTTTATACGATTTTCGTCGCGTAGCGGCTACGTTAGCTACTTTAAGCTTACTAATCCGTTTTTATACTAACACTAGCTTATACGCGATAATAGCTACTCCCTTCGAGACCTTCTTAAAAGCCTCTACCATAGATGTTAGTAAGCTATCTAGGTGCCTCTGAATCTTCTACTTTACTAGTGTCGATTACGACCCTATTTCAAGGGTATTCCTTAGGGTTTGCGACAACTAGGGCTAGGTATCGACAGGTAGAGGTAATAGAGTGCGCAACTAGATATTAAGGGCGGATATAACTTGTTCTAGGTTAAATAGGACTAATCTAGCGCCTTAAAACCCTCCTTAGACATTACTAGCCGTAAATAATGCATTAAAAGCCTACTTAAAGCAAGATAAGAACTCTTGTTTAGTGATGTAGTTAATATAAGTGCGCATAAGCGATTCGACTTAGCGCCTATAGGCCTACTTTAAAGAGGCAAAATAGCCTACATTAAGCGGCTATAAGAGGTAAGATAAGTGTAGAGGCATATAAAGAGTAATAATTTTATTATCTTTGTAGTATTTTTAGAAATCTAGCAAGTTATAGCTCTTATAGCCATTAATAAAGAGTAGGCGGTAGGTACCTACCACCTTCTTCTTTATATACTTATTAAAGTGCTTTAGCTACGCAAGACTAAGCTTATTAGTCGTCTAGCCGTTCTTAGAGACTCTAATAACCTAGTTATAGGGTATATCGCCGTCCTTATACCAGCTTAAGAGATAGTAGCGCGCCTTAAGTATAATAAAGGGCGGAATTATCTACTCAGTCGTATTAATACCCTAGATAACTATTGCTTACTCTCTATTGCTAGGCTAGACAGTCTTTGGTCGTCTACGTCTCTCTAAAGCTGTAACAACAGCTCTAGAGGCAATCTAGCCTATTATAAAGCCTGTCTTATCAAAGTTATACGTGTCGTTATCTTAGATACTATACTTAGCTTTTATATTAGCTACTAGGCCAAACTAGTCTTAAATAGCCTTAGGATCCTTATAGAGTGCTCTCTTGTAGTCGTACTTGCGATTAAACTTTACTTTAAGCTTAGGGCAGCGCTTAACGAACGTGCTAGGCCAGTTTTGGCCAACCTAGCCTAGATTGCGCTTAGCGCGCAAGGAATTAGCTATATTAGCTACATCTACGAGCCTAAAGGGAAATCTACGTAAATTAAGATTAAGAATATACTTAATAACTACCTCCTTCTTAAGCTTAGTTAGATTTATTATTTTAGGCCTATAATCTACTTATAAATCCTGTTCGTCGTGTCTTTAACGTAGTATTATTTAAGAGACGTTATAAAGAGCTGCAGCGCGTCGTTCTAAGAGATTCGCGTTCTATTTAAGAGCTTAAAGAGTAAGCTGTATTTAATATTTACTAGAAGTCTGTAACTACTGTTGTTGTTATAACATTTGTGGGTAGTAGGTATTTTGGTAAGGTCTTAGCAAAAGTAGACCGCGAACCTGTGTGGACCGCGAACCCGTAAGGTACGTTATAACTTTAAAGACTGCTATAAAAAGTAGGGCATTCTATGCGCTAGATAGACTAGAACAAGACCCCCTTACTAGGCTAGAATTGTATTAGTAATACTAGAGAGCGTAGTCTCTCTAGCCTTTAGCCGTTTTATAAACTAGCTCTGTATATAATATTAACTTAATTGTTTTATAGTTAATAAGTATTATTACTTATTAGATACCTACGCGAACTAGCGGCCTAAGATGCTAGAGCTATATAGTCTTAATAATAAGAATACGTAGGTTATCTATCTTATAGCTACGCTACTATCTTTAAGGTAATACGCCTTCTTCTAGATAGTAGGCGTGTAGGTAGAAAACGTGTATATATGCTGCGCGCTAAGTATTATATAGAGAAACCTCTTCTACTAAGTTATAGACTATAAGCATGGTAAGCTAAATAATACCCTAACTAATCTAGTAAGATAGATAGAAAGTAAGTTTAGACCTAATATATAGATTATTATGTTTTATCTAAGTATTTAGTAGACTAAGTTAGTAGTAGAGCTTTTTAGTTATATAGCCTTCTATAGTGCTATAGGGTTAGAGAAAGAGAAGAGCTGTTGCGTGCGAGCTATTATAGTAGGGGACAAGAAGCTATGCGCTGCTACTAGTATGCTAGGCTTAGAGCTAGACGCGTCTAGTATCTAGGCTATAATTTACCTATAGATGCCTTTCTAACTATATAAGTTTGTCTAGGAAAGTGGTCGCGTAGGCCATACTAGCCTCTATAGTAAGTACTATATCTTAAGGGAGTATTAGTGAACTAAAATAGGTAGCCTTTATCGCGCTCTTCTATACTATCTTAATAATTATATAAAGGCGTTTCTAGGCGGCGAGTAGTATTAAAGAATTGCTATTAACTAGTATATAGATAGTAGAGAAAACTAAAAGTATTATGCTCTAGAAGAAGAGCTATATAACGTGTATATAGTAAATCTTTATAGTACTAAGTAGCTAACGTCTATAGAAGTAGAGCTTTATAAGTAGAATAAGAGCTGTAATCTTAGGCGAGTAGTAGTACTTAAGAAGTTCTAGATCTAGTTCTAGCGGCGACGGCTTATAGAGTAGTCCGCGAAGTAGCTATAGTGTCTCTAAGAATACGTCTAGTGCTAGGCGCGTATATATTCTTTATATATAGCTAGCTATCGCGAAGTAAGTACTTATAACTTTAAGAATTATACCTATTATCTATAATATACTAATACTATAAAGGCTAAGCTATAGTAGCTAGGTTAGCTGTTATTTAAGCTTTTTGTAGCCTATTATAGATGCTAGATGCTCTAGGCCCTATATAGGTTATAGAAGGAGACTAGTAAATAAGGAAAGTTTATACGTAACAAAAAGATTTTATATAGATAGTAAAAGGTATTATATCTAGTAGTAGTAGTAATTCTTACTATTTATAAAGAGATTTATAAGCTCTAGTTAATACGGTAGGTATAGCGAGAGCGGATTAAAGGCGAGGCTAATAAGGAGAAGCGCCTAAGTATATTATTTAGGCGAAAAACCTAAATAAGTTAGTAAAACGTAAGTTAGCTAGCTCTATTCTTCTATACTTTTAAGAAGGGACTAGTCTAGAAATACTTATAAGGCGAGCGTGATATTAAGTAATAAACCTTTAGTAGCTAACCTTAACGTCTTTCTTAGGATAACGTTTAGATAAGGTATTGCTTTAGAGAAGAAAGTACGCTAGTTAGTTATAGTATAGAGAAATAGTATATTTCTTATTAGGAGATACTATTCTAGGGTTAGAGTTAGATAGAGTGTAGGTATTAGGCATTTATTAAAAATAAGTTTTAAAAAGTATAGTTAATTAATTAATTATAGACTATAATAGACTACTATTTACTACTATCTACTATATATAAGAATTAGTAGCTATAATCTATATTATAATTATAGATATATCTAGCTTAGAGGATTCTAACTTGCGGGCGCGTAGTCCTCTAAGTTAGATAGTATATTAGCTATAAATAGTAAACGCTAGTAACTTACTATAATCTACTATAGTCTATAGTTACTTACTATAATTTTCTATATATAGTAGCTAGCTATAATTTTATATATTATATAAGTTGATATACCTAGCGTTTCTAACTTAAGAGTGCGTAGTGCTAAGTTAGCTACTCTATAAGTAGTAGCCTTATTTATTCTATATCTACTAAGATTAAGTAGCTCTACCTTATTTTAGTAGTAGCTATAAGTAGTAGCTTAGAAGATTATTCTAAGAAAAGATCTTATAGGCTAGTAGACGTCTATAAAGCGACGTTATTCTTTATAGCTATAGCCTTAAAATCTTTAGCTTAAGTCTTCTAGACTCTAAAATAGGTCTTAAGAGCGTCTTTATTATTTATAGCTATAGCCTTAAGATCTAGCCTATATAACTCTACTCTATATCTATCTACAGCCTATACGACCTAACTCTACTCTATATAATACTAGTATAGAGAGAGGCGTACCTATTTACTAGTATAGGTAGAATAGTAGTTAATTTAGTTTAGAGTAATATAAAGTATAGATATAAGATTAGAGACTAAAGAATAATATATAGAGAGAATATAGGTTATTATAATTTTTAATTATAGTAGCGTAATAGATAAACACGCTTCTATAGAGGTAGTAGAATATCTAGATATACTAGACTACTTAGTAAGTCGCTATCTTTACTAACTAGATCTATTTTTTTACTCTCTATCTTCTTTATAGCTATAGAAAGACTAAAAAGATTATAAATTTTATTATTTAACTAATTCTTAAAAGAAGAATTATTAACTTACTAATCTAGCTTATTAGTAATACTAACTATACTTAATAAATAATATCTTATAGATTGTTTAGACGCTAAGATAATATCTCTAATCTATAATAATATCCTTTAAAGTATTTAAAAACTTACTCTACACTAACCTAAGTAATAGATATAGTAAGAATATTCTTAGTAACCTAAGCGAGATAAGAGTAGGTTAATAAGTTAATACTCTACTATTTTAAAAGATTAAACTTATCTTCTTCTCTTATATATAGAGCACTTAGATATAATTTATTCTCTTAATAGGTTAGTTCTCTCTC